>JAQZBX010013701.1:0-39550 GCA_029593785.1 Cabassous unicinctus
GCTTGGTAACTGTAAGCTTCTACCCCAAAGAAATACCCTTTATAAAAGCCAACAGATTTCTGGTATTTTGCATCAGCACCCCTTTGGCTGACTAATACACTCCCACAGAGCAAAATAGAGTAAGCATTTTGAAAAAATCCCAGAACTGTCTATTGTCCTTAGCAAAAATCTGCCTACAAGATATTTTACCAGAGAGCATTATCTATGTGGATTTTTGAAAAACCTAACTAACTAGGTTTAGTAAAGAGAAAATACTCAGCCACACTTCCCTCTACCGTTCTTATCTCACCTATGTTAAGCAATGTATAGCTATTATTGGTTGATGACTTGAAACTATCAACTCAGTTTGTTAAGAGATAGGGCTTGTGAGATTATGTTAATAGTTACTTCTATGAGATTTTAAAAGTTCATAGTATTCAAGGAATTTTTCCATTTTTTCAAAGTTGTTGAATTTTTTGGTCTTAATGTGTTAATAATATTCCATTATTTTCATTTAAAAACCTGTAGGATGTGTAATGATACCTGCAACATCAAGAAACAAAAAAGCTTAATCAGTGATGTAACAATCCTAAGTATCAAGGAATTAAAAACAAAAACCAAACAATATAGAGAAAAGGATTTAAAAGGGGGTGTAATATCATAAATAACAATCAAAATGATCAGTAAAGCTAAAACTGATTCTTTGGAAAGATTAATATTCAGAAACCTTTAGCATGTTCAACGAAGAGAAAGAGAAAAACAACACAAAGTACCAACATAATGGAAATCATGTATATTGCTAGTAGTACTACAAAATTAAACAAACACACTGAAATGTTGTTTGACATTTTTTAAATAAAACCTACCATAAACTATAATCCAGCCATTTCCATTCAAGCTGTTGATTTGCAGTACTACAAAGTTGCATACCTGGCACCAAAGAATCAATTAGATGTAGTCGGAGTACCATATGGTTGCATATCCTCACAAGTCTATCATGCTTCTTTTCCTTCAAATCAATGTTAAAGAGCATTTTAACAAATTAAACTCAGAGTAGAAATGAATCATCGTTGACAATATCCTGAGATGGTTTATCCATTTCTTATTCAGATAGTAAACACTCTTCTGAACAGCATTCCCTTTGATTCCAAACTTCTTTCCTGTGACCCTTCCTCAAGAAACATGAGCAACCCCCATGATATACACACAACCACACATAAACATGGACACTTTTTTTACTTAAGAAATCCACCATATTCCTTGGAAAAATAGTACATTATACACAATCAAGAGAACTGTGAATAACAAATTAGTTAAGGCTAATTTTCTCTGGAAAAGAGGGAATGATTTCCCCTATATACAAGAGGCTCCATGGCTCCACTGGAAATAGGTTATTAGTTATGTGAAAGTCTCCCTGTATTAGTCAGCCAAAGAGGTGCTGGTGCAAAATACCAGAAATGGTTTGTTTTTTATAAAGGGTATTTATTTGGGGTAGAAACTTGCAGTTACCAGGCCATAAAGCACAAGTTACCTCCCTCACCAAAGTCTATTGCCATGTGTTGAAGCAAGATGGCTGCCAACATCTATAAGCGCCCAGGCTTCCTGGGTTCCTCTCTTCCCAGGGCTTTTCTCTATCTGTTCTCAGCATATTTCTCTCATCTAGCATTTTGCTAAAAGCTGCAAAGAGAAGCCAAGCAACATTCTCTTAGTTTACTTTGGAAAGTTCTTCAACTAAATGTCCAGGTGCAGCATTTTCAAATTCTACCTTTCATAAAACACCAGGAGTTAATCTTGCTAAGTTCTCTGCAGCTTTAAAACACAGATCACCTTTCCTCCAGTTTCCAATAATAGTTTCATCATTTACTTCTCAGGCCCCCCAAAAAGTCTCTTTAGAGTCCATATTACTATCAACAGTCTCTTTAAAGCACTGTAGTTACTTTCTACCAAGAATCTCACAATTCCTCCAAAAAATACCTCTTACCCATCTATAAAACTCTTCCAGCATTTTGGTATCTGCAAAAGCACTTTCCCACTCCTTGGTACCAAATTCTGTACTGATGCAAATATCAGAAATGGGTTGGTTTTTATAAAGGGTATTTATTTGGGGTAGAAGCGTACAGATACCAGGCCATAAAGTACAAGTTAACTCCCTCAACAAAGTCTATTGCCACATGTTGGAGCATGATGGCTGCCAACATCTATATGGGTTCAGGCTTCCTGGGTTCCTCTCTTCCCAGGGATTGCCCCTCTCCAGTCTCAGCTGCTCTGCTATCTCCACAAGGCCAGCTGCAGACTGTTAGGTGAACAGCTTGTTTCTTTTCCTGGGGCCTTCTCTCTTTCCTCACAACAAAGCTCCATTGCTTACTTCCCAGGGCTCCACATCCAGAGTACAGCATCAAAACTCCAACTAGCTTCTGTACTCTTCCGTGTAGTTTTATCTGTGAGTCCCACACACCAAGTGGGTGGGGACACAATGTCCTACTCATGTGGCCCAAATAAAGCCCTAATCATAATTTAATCATGCCCAGGTACAGACCAGTTTACAAATATAATCCAATATCTATTTTTGGAATTCATAAACTGTATCAAATTGCTACAGTCCCTAAAATGTGAAAGAGCAAAAGAGGAGATCTTGGCACTGAAGGCAAGCATTGCTGTTTCAAAGGTTTTTCCAGGTATACTCCTGGCTGTGGGGCAGTATGACTTAATTAGGAAGAGCTGTAAGGGAATAATACAATCCTTCTGTTGAGAAATGGCAAGTGCCTAGACACAGAGAAATTCTTGAACCAAAGCACAATGTAAGATTGCTTTATAAGAGTGTAAGGATTAATTGGGATAATAATGCTTTCTTTATGTAAGAAATACAAAAATAAAAAAAGTAGATACCATATGAGGCTTATAGTCTGTTGGAATTCATTCCCTCTCTGATAGGCATTTAGAGATATATACTAAAGTGTATTTCCTTTCAGGCATCTCATTTTTCATTATTAATGAATGACTGTTAGTGACACTGGAAATGTTCTCCTTATGTTAGAATAGTGTATACAGTCAAATTAATAGAGGATAAGATATTATAATTGAATACTTTTTATTTATTTATTTTTAATTTATTGAAGTATATCACTTATACATGAACATACATAAACAATAAGTGTATAGTAAACATTGTGAACTTACAAAACAAGCATACACAACATCATACAGGGCTCTCATACCTCACCCTACCACCAATACCTTGCATTGTTGTGAAACATTTTTAACTAATGATTAGAGAGCATCCTCAAAATATTACTACTAACCAAAGTATTTTACCCCAAGCCACCCTATTATTATTTTTATATCATTTATTCACTAACTACATAAACAATAAGTGTATAGTAAAAGTTGTGAACTTAAAAAACAAACATTCATAATATCATACAGGGGTCCCATACATCAACCCTCCACCAACACCTTGCATTGTCGTGAGACATTTGTTACAAATTATGAAAGAATATTGTCAAAATCTTACTACTAATTATAGTCCTTATCTTACATTTGGTGTATCTTTCCCCCAACCCACCCTATTATTTATTTATTTTTAATTGAATACTCTTTAGAAAATATATTTTTTAAAAGAAGGACATGCATTTTTACACCATAAGCGTGATCAATATGAATGTTTTATTTTACTTTCTCTATAAACAATGAAATACAAATAGTATGCTAGTAAAATGTTTCATGTTCCAAACCATTTTCTCAAAAGTTTTTACTTTGCAATATTGTCTTCTTATGGTTTTTTCAAAGAGAAATTAAATCTGGAAATATTTTTGATCCTTTGTTAGTATCTTTACACATTAATAATTTTTCCAATTCCTTCTAACTATAAATGATGTACTTGATTTTAACACCCTCATTATTTTTTCTTGTCATTCATTCTTCATTGTACTGTATACCAGAATATTTGCAACTCTTGAAAGAAATTCAAGTGCATAATATGATACTTTCCATAGTTTAATTACATTCTTTTTCATATAGTCTTGTTATTCAAGCTTTTCTTCCTTATGATTGGTGTTCTGCTTCTTAAGAGTTATATTATTGGGAATAGTTATATTTCAAGTGGTTGATGCCTGCTTCCTATGTATGAAGTCCTGGATTCAATCCACAGTACCTCCAAAAAACAAAGCCAAACAAACAAATGAAAAAACCAACTCCCATTGGGGAGCTGATGGATTTAGCTCAGTGGTTGTGTGCCTGCTTCACATGTACGAGGTCCTGGGTACAATCCCCAATACCTCCTAAAAAATATATATTTTATCAATTTTTTCTCCTTTCTCTAGGAAATCTTTCTAAGAAGTTGCCTCTTCATAACACTTCAGGAGGATTTGCTTTATCTATTGTGTCACAATTTTTTTTTTTTGTTTCTAAGTATTTTTTTTATTTTTGTATTTAGATGACGTCCTTTTTGTATTTTCCTTATTTTTTACTATAGTAATATGAAAGTCTCTGATTCTGGATCTAATGAGTAGCCATTTAATTTCCAATTTTACTAAAGTTGTTTCAACACATTCATCATATAATTCATTTTGTTAAGGTTTATGAAAAATGATTTTTAATGTTGGTCCATATATAGAAGATATTTTAAACATTCCGTTATAGTATTTTTGCTCTGTATTCTCTACTAATTATTTGTTAACAAAAATTCAGATGAGTTGACCTGCAGAAACCACCTTAAACTATATTCTACTATACTAGCTTCTTCATTGCAGAATTGATTTTGAATGCCAGTAGATGTTATATAGGTAAAAATCTACCAAAATTAAAATGATTACTTAAATTATAGGTTTTATCTTCTCATTATTACAGAATATTTCATGATGTGTCCTACTTGTAAATCAAAAGTTTTAAATAAAATTGGCATTAATTTTTTTCCATTAAAATTCACTGCTCAGGAAAGCATTATCTTCATTCCTTTGACAAAAATGATTTTTTTTCAGGTAATCCTACTTACTCCATCTCAATAACAAAATTAATTATGTGTCAATATTATTTTGGTATGGTACCATTAATTTTTGAGTAAATGTTACTTTAAAACTCTTAAATCCTATCACCTTCATCTACTATATTGAGACCAATAAAACATTTGATTTCTGGGAAGTTTCTAGCTTTATAATTTAATTGTGTGCTTCTTTAAAAAATAATGTTTGACATGACACTTTTCTCATGGCATTTTTCATCTCTGTGTTTCTGAGAGTATAGATTATGGGATTGAACATAAGTGCAATGATGGCGTAAAATAGTGCAAATATTTTATCCTCAGGGTAAGTGTCAGGGGTTCTAAGGTGACAAATTTGAAGACCCCAAAATTAAGCCAACCACTGTGATATGAGACCCACGTAGAGAAAGCTTTGTAAATTCCATCTGCTGAATGATTTCTTAAAGTGAATAATATAATGACATAAGAAACAAATAAGACAACAAAGGTTACCAAGGCAACCATACCTGAATTGGCAGTCGCAAGGACACCTGTGATGTAGGTGTCAGTACAGGCAACTTTAAGCAATGGGAAAATATCACAGAAATAGTGATCACTTTCATTAGGACTACAAAAGGGCAACTTCATTACCAGATAAAATTGAGGAAAGGAATGGACAGTTCCTCCCACCCAAGAAGCTAGGATTAGAAGGTAGCATCTTGTTCTGTTCATGATAATCATGTAGTGCATAGGTTTGCAGATGACAATGTAGCGATCAAAGGCCATGACAGCAATAATGAGGCCCTCAATACCTCCAAAGGAGTGCATGGTCAAGACCTGCAACATGCAATTTCCAAAGGAGACTAACAAGTCACTGATCAGTTTGGGTGTAACACTAGAGGTATAGCAAATGTCCATACAGGATAAATGACCAAGAAAATAGTACATGGGTTGGTAAAGGAGCTGCATTCAATGGAGACAAAGGTCAGGAGGTTTCCTGCCAATATGGAAATAGAATAAAAAGAGCACAAAGCAAAACATTTCTATGTTCCTATCATAAGAAAGTCCCAAAAGAATGAATTTGGAGATGTTTCTGTGGCTTTCCATGTATTTCAGTTTGGTATATATTTTGTACTGGTGCTTTGCGAGTCTGAAAAGAAAAAAATGAGTTTGATGAAAAATATCAATATATCACAATAATAGAAAATTTACCAAAAATGGATTTTTATGCATAGAATATTATTTATTCACAGATTTAAGTTGCTTTTTCTTTTTTATGATGTGTCTTAATTTACAAATCTTATGTGAAAATTTTATAATAGGAATTATAATGCATTTTTTCAATTATTTCAGTAATGATTAGAGAATATTTTTAAATTAGATTCATCATAAAGAAAATATGTTATTATTCTTAATTATATTTTTAAATAACAACAAAAGTTTAATTTACTTAATCAAAATAACACTTTTTGTTGCATAATTTAAATATTTGAATCTCTCCCATCCATGGTGTCAAATTTCTTCTTTCAACACGAATGGACGGCCCTTTTAAATTTTCTGGAACTCTTACTGCACAAAATAAAATATTTGAAGCACCTCAAATTAAATCTGTGGACTTTAATTTCCTAGAGATTATTGTTTTTTACTTTGTGGGGAAATATTACCATTTAACATGCAGAACCAATGAAGTTTCACATATACCAAATAGCTAAGAATGGTTGAAAATTATACACTAAAAAATGAATGTCAATTCATGACTAAAGTTCTGAAAAATAAACTGCAAATTCATTCCTTTATACTATTTTTATTTCATATATTAGGACATGCTCTCATTTATGTTTGTGATGAAAATTTGTAAAGGAAATATATAACTCATGAATTGCCCAAGTCAGTATGAATTATACATACTTCATGGCTCTTGTTAGAAATTTTATATACAATCTTGGTAACACAAAATAAATGTTATTAAAAGAGATGACACAATGTAACTGTAACAAACTTTTTGCTCTGGTCACACTCAGAGGTTAAATGCTGCAATAATAAATGGATGACATATTGAGTGATTATTTTCTTTTGGAAAAATAGAATGTAGAATAGGGAGAAAACACTAGCATGAGATATTTTACCCAGTGTTGAAGAATTATCAGCCTCCCAGTGGGGATGCAAAAGGTACACAATATCATCTACCTTAGTCTGTAACCAATGTGACAGCCATAACTGGACTCTCTGGATGTCTATTTTTTAAACAGAAAATAATTTTGTGGTAAGTTTATTTGAAAATCCTCACATCTGTTGCTTCGCAAATTCAGCCTCTGTGTCTTCAGGTTGATAATACGCATGAAATAAATAACAGATAAGACATTTTAATAAGTTGTCCATTTGTGAGATTTTTAAATTATTACTTAATTCTAATTTCATTAATGAGAATTTCTCATTGTATTCCTCTTAGGTCATCGGTACTGCTACAGGACTTAGTATCCTCATTTTTTAAAATAGGTTGAGAAATTATCAAGCATAGAGAGTTTAGCAGATAAGTACATCTAAACATTCTTGTATAATAAAAGGATGATTCAATGACCTTCCTTTTAATTATTACAACTGATACACATTTTGTTTATGAAATGGTGTCATATTAGTTGTCAAATACATTCATTCAACTAAAATAAATGATTTAATGATAATTATATAAATAGGTTGGTGTACAACTTAAACTGGATATTACTCATGATTTTCAATAAAAGTGAGTCAGATCACACGAATCTCAGTAAATTTTCAGAATCTGTAAACAATACACTGTGGATATTAGAAACCAGCTATCATGATTCTCATTCAGTTTATTGCTATTTCTCACACATGGAATGGTAGGGAGTGTGTTATGGGGTAGGGTTTGGGAGCAAGTCTTATAAATATTCATCTCAGTAGAAAAGATTTTGGAAGTTGACCAGTGACCAGATCATTCAGCCTGCCTTCCTGAATATTTATGCAAAGGTATATGTTGCAGTTAATATAAATATGTGGCCCAGAATTCTCTGATTCCAAACTATTTATAATAATTGTACTTTAGTTTTACCTATGTACATTTATTAGGTCAGAATTTTTTGATGTTCTCTAGATCATGTGAGTGTTTTATCCACAAATGCTGCTAAAATCCTGCATTCTGAGGGAACGTGGTGTTACAATCACTGCTAGTAGCAGAGGTAAAGGGACACTTGAATAGATTTAGATGAGAAGAATCATTGTCACTGAAACAAATAATTATTGACCGTAGGGATAGTAAAAAAAAACCCAAAATTTTATGGATGTATTGCAGTTGTAAATGAGCAAAGGACATAGCCAAAAAGTGCTTTTTTCATCAGCTTTACAAGTGAGAATTTGTTACATAGTTTAAAAATATATTAAGGAATACATTAGGTTATATGAAATACCCCAGAATCATACATGGTTCATGACATACAGGTCATTTGTGATTTACTTTCCAACTTTATTGAGCAAGATTTAGCAGCTACTGAAACATTCATGCACACATATACAGAGAGCTCCAATAAAGAAATAAACAACAAATACAAAAGCAGAATATAGTTATAAAGAAGGAGATCAGCTAAACTTCAAATTTGATAAACAAAAACTTTATTCTGATGATAAATTGACTATTTAAGGCAATTTTTAACACTAATCACCAGTCTAAACTTTTTTTTTTTATAAAAACATAGTGAAATAATTACTATATTTTTTATATTGAATAATTATTCTGCATTTCCTTTTGTGTGAGCCATACAATAAAGAGAATAGATGTTCTTAGATAAAATACAGTTTCCACCATACATACAAATTTCCTCTTAGGGATATCAAATGTGCCATTTTAAAAACTTAGATGAAAAAGATGAATCTTTTTTCAAATTTTAGGATTTCAGGTTGTTGGAAAGGTAGGAAATTCTTCTTTATTGTTATTATTCAAACATAAAAGGGCCTATTCCCTGCAAGGATTATAGAGGAAGGCATAGGCACCAGAATGAGACTCAATGAAATTCACTGCAAACAATTAAGATGTTGTTAATTTTAACTCTACACTTTCAACTAGAATTCCACCTGTAAATAATATACAATTAAAATTACAGCGCAGTAAACATTTTCATGGTTATCAAATTATCTTATGCTTTCAGAGAGTTACAGTCCCAAAATGAAATGTAAATAACATATAACCACCTTAATGCATGGTAGTTGGACTTTCTCCAAGGCAAGATGGCATGGGTAATTCACTGATCACCAAGTCTGAATGGACTTCAGGTTAGGTTTAGGCTGCATCCAGAAGAATTTTTTCTGAGAATTCTATTAATTCTTCCTCAATAATAGAATCTGAAATCAATGAAGAGAAATACAAAACAGTAATTTAAACAAAGCTAGGTTAATTCTCAAAAATATTTGGAAATCTCAAAATGTCTTTGAAATATCTATGAGTTTGCATTTTGAGTGGATTTTAAATATCCACCAAACTTATCATACATGCAATCAGAAATCAATCTTCACTCTGCAGAAAAGCAAATGGGACTTTTGAATGCAGATTTAACATCTGCAATCCAACTTAGAATAAAAATAAACAGGAAGGATTTTGAAATTTAAGTCCTGGGAGTCATCTGTTATTCCCATTAATTAATGAAATTTTTTTGGAAGAAGACCTTATGTGATAATGCAAGAATTAATAGTTTTGAAAGTCCTTAGAAATTATTTTCCCTAAGGCAATCAACCATAATCTCACCTAATGTTCCTAAAGTACTGTCCATATTAAAGCCCCTTGTGCCTCTGGTCATTTACTTTACAACTTTGACTTCATCTGGCTCAGGCACTGTTTCTCTGGAGGTTTCAAAATGCATCATCAGACACATAGCAGTTCATGAAACTCTGATGGCCCTGTGCTTATCTAAATTTCTCAAGTATAGGAAAGATGAGTGATATAAGGTTAGCTGCCAGGAATATCTGAGATGAGGAATAAAAAAGAGCACAAATTATAGGCAATACAGTGAAAATATGAGCCATTATAAGAATAACATAGATGTGTAGAAAGAGATAAGATCAATAAAATCAGGCAACTGTAAGATCATGACTGGAAACAGGTTATTTGTTGGTAGTGACTAACATTTCTGGAATAGATGGTTTAGGAAAGGGAGACAAGAGAAAAGAAAAGAGTAAAAATAGTTCCCCATATGCATCTGAAAACAATATGTAATTAAAATTAGAACATAATGAAAATGTCGGAGGAAATCAGCAATCAAAATGCAGCATGGTTTTTATTCTGTTTACTGTGAGGTTTTTTCTGTTTTGATTAGTATGGCTATGTAATAAGTTTTAAGATCAAGAATTCTGAGTCCTCCAATATCATTCTTTTTTGTCAATATGGAACTGTACTACACAAGAGGTGAACCCTAAGCTAAAGCATGGACTATAGTTAATAGTACAAATATAAAAAAGAGCTTTCTTCAGTTGTAACAAATATTCCACACCAATGCAAGGTGTTACTAATAGGGTGGTGTTTTAGTTTACCAAAGTGATGCCAGTGCAAAGTAGGGCTTATCTACTTCTGGAACTCAACACTTTGAGACTCTCAGGGGCTTGTATTTTCCTGTAGTCCTTTCTTTCACATGGCAGAATTAACTGTGGCAGCTCCCTTTTTCTGTGTCTGTCTCTTCATGTCTTTCTTTATGTCAGTCCCAGCAAGAGGGCAGAGAGTCAACATAAATCACACCCCACTGACATAATCCAGTCAAATGGATCTCACACCCACAGAAATGGATTAGTGTAAAATAATCTTTAGCCTTTTGGGATTCACAGATTGAAGAGTCACGCTCCATCCTCTGAAACCCAAAAAGATGTATTCTTTCCATATGCAAAATACAATAATTCAAATTCTGCCTTCCATTGAACATCAGGAGTCAATTTTACCAGGTTCTCTTTGAAAATAGGTTAGCCTTTCCTCAAGCTTCTAATAACAGTTTCATCATTACCTTCTAATGCCTCATTGGAAATAACTTTAGGGTCCATATTCCAACCAATGTCTCTTCAAAGCAATCTAGGACTTTTCTATCAAGCATCTTACAATTCCTCCCCTCAAAAATTTTTATTAGATTCACAAAATTCAAACTCTCAGAGGTGTTACATGGGAATCTTGTATTTTGTACATGATTGTTCTGTAAACCCACAACTTCTCAAATATAGAAAAACAAAACTTTAGGAAATCAGTACTTTCTTATTTCTTAAACTTATCTGATTCAGATCTACTTCCTTAAAATATTTATATTGATAATTTATGGAGAAAATATTGGCCTCTTTAAGTTCATTATATCAATTACCATCACAATAATACACAGAATGATGTAGCTGGTCATACTTGCTATCATCCTTCTTCCAGGAACACACATACCTGGATACTCATTAGAAATGCATGCAGGTACCTCATTTGTAATGTGGAACATTACCTACTCAATTCTAAACAAATCTCTGGTCATCACTCTTTGTTTTGCTGCAAAACTTTAATTTCGATGATATCATATAGATAGATAGATAGATACTTAGAGGAGCATGCTTTTGAAGCTGTATTTAAGACTGAACTTTTGACTAATCCAAGTTCAAAAAGCTTTTTTCTCCCCTTTATTTAAACATTTTGTACTTTTACATTTATATATTGTTTTAAGATCCGCTTAGAAATAATTTTGTAGTATATTTAAGGTTTAGTCTGAGGTCTCTAATTTTCTATATATAAAGGTCCAAATATTCTATCACCATTTGTTGAAAAGTATATCCTTGCTTCACAGAATTGAAAAGAGACTTTTTGAGATTGAGTTGACCATATATGTACAGGTTTGTTTTATTGACTACTTGCCTATTTGTATGAAAACACTATGCATTTTGATCTCTGTAGTTTTATAATATACCTTGATATCAGATAGTGGAATTCTCTAAATTTGTTCTTTTTAAACTCTGGGAGGTAATCTAGATCCATTACATTGACATATAAATGTTAAAATCAAGTTGTAAATTTATAAAATTTTTTACCAGTTTAGAATTTGCATGGGATTGCATTGACCTAGAGAAATAATTTGGAAAGAATTAAAATATTATTAATGTGATGTATCCAACTGTAAGCAATATATTTCTTTTTGTTAAGGCCTTTCCATTCTCTCAACACAGAGTTGTCAATATACAATTCTTGCACCATATTATGTCACAATTAGCAATAACTGTTTCATATTTTGATGCTATTATGAATAACTTTTTTGGGTTGAATTGTGTTGCCACAAAAGTATGTTCAAGTCCTTACCCCTGGTCCCATGAATTTGACCTACCTTGGAAATAGGGTCTTTGAAGATGTAACTAGTTAAGATGACATGAATCTTGATTAGATTGTGCTTTACTCTAACATAACCTCTTACAAGAAGAGGGAACTTTGAAAACTGCAAGGGGAAAGAAGGCTATGTGAAAGTGGAAGCAAAGATTGAAATGTTGCATTACAAGCCATGGTAAACCAAGGGTGGCTAGCAACCCCAAGAAGCTGAGGATTCATGGAAGCATTCTGTTCTTCTACAGCAGCCCTAGGAATTTAAAAGTGATATTTTACAAATTCAGTTCCTGGTTTTTTTTTTACTGGTCCTAAATGAAAACTGAATTTTGTATACTTGACCGTTTTGAAACTCTGCTGAGCTCACAGATTTTTAAAAAAGTCACCCAGTTTAATTAAGAAGGAAAACTATTTGTATTACAGATAATGCGATCATGTATGTAAAGAATCTGAAGGAATGCATAGAAAACACTATAGTTTATAATTATGGGAGAAATGCTGGTCTGATATAAGAGATCTGGAAGTTTTTGTATATATTTGGTATTATTTCTTCCTTAATATATAATAGAATGCAATAGTTAAGCAATCTGAACATCGGATTTCATGGTAGGAAGATTTTACGTGCAAAAAACTGAATCTATTTATTAATATTATTAGTTATTATTATTCAGTTGCTTTTATGCAATGTGAATATCCTCTTTATCAAGAATCTGTTGGAAATATATTTAATTTTGCTGAGTTATTCATTTTTTATTAAGTTTTGAGATAATCTGAGTTGTAGATCTTTAATAACTATATCCTTTTCAAATATTTCTCATAGTGTTCAATTTTGTTTTCAATCTTTTAGCATTCTCAGATTTACAGCAAAATTTTTCATTTTCTTAAGGTCAAATTTATCATTTCTTTTCCTTTAAGGATCTTTTTTTTTTTTTTTAAATCACATCTCACAACTCTTTGCCTAATCTAAGGCATTGAATTTTTCTCTTATATTTTATTAAAATCTTTAATATTACTTTTTTCCTAACATTTGTGTTCTGTTTTGAAGTAATCTTTGTATAAAGTAGGTGGTATTGGTTGAGGTTCACTTTCTCTGCATAGGGATGTTCATTGTTCCATCATGATTGCTTGTAAAGACTGTCCTTTCTTCACAGAATTGCCTATGTTCTTTTGCTATTGTTCCTTTGAAGACACATGTGCAGGTCTACTTTTGAATGCTCTAGGCTATTCTGTTGACTTAACTGTACATCTTTAGGAAATAACAAACTGATTTGATTACTGTAGTTTTAAAATATACCTTGATTTCACATAGTGCACAGTCTACTTGTAAGTTCTATTATGCAGTTGTGTGAATACAGTTCTAGATCCTTAGCATTTGCATATATATGCTAGAATTATGTTTAAAATGAAAAACGAAAATGCCTTCTTGGATTTGTTGCATGTATTGCATTGAATCTAGGGATTAATTAGGAGGAAGGAGTACTGACATATTTAAAATGTAGAGTTGTCTCATCTATACATTTGGAATGTCCCTCCATATCTGGTGTTCTTTATATTCTCTCATCAAAGTTTTGTAGTTTTCAGTGTAGATGCTACTTTTGCATATTTTTTCACAGTTTGTTAATATGTAATATTTCATTAAATATTAAGTATTTTGTTGCTACTGTAATGTTATTTAAAATTCTGTGACTGTTTTTTGCCGCAAATAAAACATTTACATTCAATTTTTGTATATTGATCATGTAGTTCAGAAATCTTCTTGTCTACATTTTCAAAGAAAAAAAATCATCTGCTTTGAATGGGAAGAAATAAACTGTCTATGTTTATACATGACATATTTGTCCATGTAGAAAATCCTAAAGAAACAAGTAAATAAAAAATGCAATATGTGATAAATAACAGGAAAGTTCTTGCCTAAAAGAAAGAGTACAGTTATATTCCCTTTACCTTTTTCCGGAAGACTTATTTTTAGTTGGTATTATTTCTTTTTTATTTTTGGTAGAATTCACCAGTGGAGCTATATGAACAAGGGATTGCAGCAGGCTAGATAGCGAATCAATAGATGGATCTGGAAACTGGCAGAAAAACCGCCACCATTAACACTTGTTTTTCACTACCCCCAAGATGGCTGCTGGAAGACCTTCATGAAAACTCCCATTCAGAACAAGGTTTCTTCTGGAAGCCAGGAAAATTCCCAGATATTTTCCAGGGGCCTTAACACTGGGGCTTTCTGGGGGATTGATGGGTGGGGTAATCAATCAAAACAGCAAACAGCTGGAACTCCTCCATGCTATTAGCAAAGGGGTGGAATAATTAATGGTTCAAAAAGCAAGTGGAAAGCCAAATCAGTCTTCTTCTTGCTTTTGCCCAGGTTATAGAAGGTTTCCTAGTGGTGTAAAGAAGGGTGGAAATGGGTGATGTGATAGGAAATAATATTTTAAAATGAAATAATAACATAAGAAGGACTTTGTGTGGACCATGAGAATTGTTTGCTCTAAATTAAAAGCTAAAAAATTAATTCAACTCGATTCCCTTTAGTTTATACTGATGCTCCTCCTATGCACATAACAAGAAAAAAAAAGATGAAACAATATAAATAAAAGAAAAAAAATGATTATACAATAAACACAGAACAATGTACATGGCTTAGAGGTTTCAAATGACTGTAATTACATATTTAGAAACTTCTCCCATAGCTCCATAATAAAATGCACAATTTTATATAGATTAGGAAGGCCTTGATGTTCTGATACTCTTATCACATTGATCCATTTGGATGACAAAGAATATTCAATATATATTAAGTATTTTACATTGGAAAAATTCAGCAAATAGTCTTTGAAGAACTTCTTCTAGGATATTGGTATTATGGAAAAATAATTTTCATATTTTATCATCAGTGCTATTACCTAAGTGTTCCTGAAACACTGCTATCATAAACCTGGAGAGAGAAATAAAAGGAAAAAAAGTCTTAAAAATCTTTATGTCTGTTATAAGAGCATGGTCTTTAAATCTGCAGGTTTAACTACACATGCATTGGCTGCTGTACAGCGGCCGTGGAAGTTTTACCCTCAGGGTCCCCCCTGTGCCTTTTATTTCAAAATGTTCTGATGAATGTTTTTTTACAAGAATCTTTTAGATGGAAAACACATGGAAGAATCATTCCATATATATTTACTGCTTTCATAGCACACTCAAGAAAAATAAAATCACCCAGTCTGAAGACCACTTAGACATTCGAAAGAAAAGTAAAATATGACAAGAATGATTTTTATGGTTAGTATGTATGGACAGTATGTGTGTGTGTGTGTGTGTGTGTTTCTTCATATAAAAGTTTGGGGAGGAAGGGAGTGGGGGGTGGATTGGAGAACAGCTGGGGGGTGGGAGTGTAGGAGGGCAGGGGCTGCGGTTGTACTGTCTTTGTGATTCTCAGGCCTGGAGGGGTGTTTGTGAATGGCTGACTGGCTCAAACCACCCCCACCCCAGCCAGTCCCTAGCAGGCTTCCCTCAAGCCAGATGTGACCTTGTCCAGTGGAGCCTGAGCTAGGAGCCAGTCTGTCCCAGAGCCAGAGGGTGGTAAGAAAATGACATCGAGGAGATGGTTTCACTCAAATAGCACTGGCGTGGAGGCAGAGAACCTACTGTTGCCAAGAGGAGTTGATGACACTTTTTTGGCAAGGCCCAGTAAAAGTAACCCTGGAGACTTTATACTTTCCATAAGAAGAAAGGGAGCTGTCACACACATCAAGATACAGAAGACTGGTGATTACTATGATCTGTATGGAGGAGAGAAGTTTGTCACTTTGGCTGAGTTGGTCCAGTAATATATGGGACATCAAGAAAGTTAAAGAGAAGAATGGAGATGTTGAACTCAAATATCCTCTGAACTGTGCAGATCCTTCCTCTGAGAAGTGGTTTCATGGACACATTTCTGGGAAAGAAGCAGAGAAATTGTTAACTGAAAAAGGAAAACATGGTAGCTTTCTTGTATGAGAGAGCCAAAGCCATGCTGGAAATTTTGTTCTCTTTTTCTGCACTGGTGATAACAAAGGGGAGAACAATGATGGCAAGTCTAAAGTGATCCATGTTGTGATTCACTGTCAGGATATGAAATAAAATGTTGGTGGAGGAGAATGGTTTGCTTCTTTGACAGATCTGGTGGAGCACTACAAGATGAAACCCATGGTGGAAACATTGGCCAAGGAACTACAGCTCAAGCAGGCCTTCTATACAACTAATTTCAATGCTGCTGACATAGAAAGCCAGGATCAAGAACTAAGCAAATTAGCTGAGACCACAGATAGTCAAACAAGGCTTTTGTGAAGAATTTGAGACATTACAACAATATGAGTGCAAGCTTCTTTATAGCCAAAAAGAGGGTCAGAGGCAAGAAAATAAACACGAAAATAGATATAAAAACATCCTGTTCTTTGGTCATACCAGGGTCGTCCTTCAGGATGGTGATCCCAATGAGCCCATTTCAGATTACATCAATGCAAATATTATAATGCCTGAACTTAAAACCAAGTGCCACAATTCAAAGCCCAAAAAGAGTTACATTGCCATACAAACAAGGCTGTCTCCCAAACATGGTGAATGATTTCTGGTGGATGGTATTCCAGGAGAACTCATGAGTGATTGTCATGACAGTAAAAGAAGTAGAAAGAGGAAAGAGTAAATGTGTCAAATACTGGTCTGATGAATTTGCTTTAAAAGAATATGGGGTCATGTGCAGTAGGAACATTGAAGAAAGTGTGCTCATGACTATACATTAAGAAAACTTAATGTTCAAAGGTTGGACAAGGGATTACAGAAAGAAAGCTCTGGCAATACAATTTTTGGACTTGGTTGGATGGAGTGCCCAGTGACCCCGATGGCATGCTGGACTTCTTTGAGGAAATGCACCATAAGCAGGCAAGCAGTGTGGACTCTGGCCTGTAGTGTTCACTGCCGTGCTGGAATTGGCCAGACAGGAACATTCATTGTGATTCATATCCTTATTGACATCATCATAGAGAAAGGTGTTGACTGTGACGTGAACATTCCCAAAACCATTCAGATGGTGCCATCTCAGAGGTCAGGGATGGTCCAAACAGTAGCACAGTATTGGTTGTCCAGCATTATATTGAAACACTACAGCACAGGATTGAAGAAGAGCAGAAAAGCAAGAGGAAAGGACATGAATATACAAATATTGAATATTCCTTATTGGACTAGACAAGTGGATATCAGAGTCCTCCGATATTGGGTACAGGCCTTGTACCCAATCAGCCTGTGCAGAAATGAGAGAAGATAATGCTAGAGGCTATGAAAATGTGGGGCTGATGCAGCAGCAGAAAAGTTTCAGATGAGAAAACCCACCAGAACTTCAGCACAGAAATAGATATGGATTTTCACCCTGTCCCTAAAAAGATCAAGAAAAGATGCAAGAAAGTTTATGTGAAGAATGAATTTGAATTTGGAAGGTTTGAGATGCAGTTGACTACCTTTTGATAAGTGAAATTTGAAACCATTTAAAGGCCACTGTGTACTAACTCAAAAATACCTGATTTCTAGTTACTATTTTCTCAGATAAGAAGAAATCATCACTATAATGTAAACAATGTTATGTTTTATAGAATTTTGTTTTAAATTGAGGGAGCATTTAAATTTTCCTCTATATTTTGCAAGTGATAGTGGCTCAAATTCTACTTATCAGCATTTGTTTTTGTTTTATTTTTTTCTTTTTATAATCTTAACAAATTAAAGTGTTTTTTCTCTATGTAGGGGATGATAGGGTAATTGCAAGAAGGGAAATGATTTGGGAAAATTAAGTAACAACATCTAAAGAAGTGGGAACAATTTTGTTTACCATCACTTATCCAGCAGGGGATAATTCATTTTGTTGGCCTCTTTTTTTTAACTAAGTGATAATTAAGCTAGTTCCCCAAAACTATCAGAAGTTGACATTGTAAAAAATTGTGGTAACTTATGAATTAGGATAAGAGGTTTTTTTTGTTTGTTTTTAAGCAGGTAACAAGTTGCCATTCAGCCTTTTGACTGAATAGGTTGTGGTGGGAAAATGTTTGTCACATTTTCTTTGCAATGCAGTAATTGTCTTATATTTTAAAAAAAGACATCTATGGATGACCAGAACTTTAGTTATCAGTTGTTGCTGGCAAATCACCCCAAAACTTAGTGGCTTGAAAAAACATTTCTTTCTTTTTGTTCACTATACTTCAGTCTGGGCTGGGCTCAGCTTAACTTTGTTCTTCTGCAAGTCTTGCTGGTGGTCACTCATGGAGTTGGCCTGTTGATGGAGTCACTGGGATGGCAAGGCTTGTCTCTCTCTGCATGTGGTTCTTAGGGCCTCTCCTTCTCCTTGTGGCCTCTCCAAATGGCCTGTTCAGCAATGTAGCTGAACATCTTACATGGCAGTTCAGAGCTCTTAAGACCCCAAAAGCAGAATTTGTCAGGCCTTCTTAGGACTTAGACCCAGAACTGTCACAAAATCACTTTTACTACATTCTGCTGATGAAAACAAGTCACTGGCTCAGCTCAGGTACAAGAAGGGCATTACACATCACCAGGGCATGAGTATCAGGAGGCATGATTCATTGGGGGCCACCAGTGGAACAAACAGCCACAACTAGTGCCATGGAAAAACAACTGTTGCCAGCAAAAGTAGAAGCTGCTACTTTGGGTTTAGGAAGCTCAAGCTGCTTAAACTGGTGTAAGTCAGAAGTCAGACTGAGAAATAGAGAGCTTTTAAGACACTTCCTAAACCAGTTCTGCCAGCTCTGACCATATTTTCTGCAACTTCACTTGCAAAACCTCGTCTCATAAGAATGAATGTGTTAGGGGACAGAATATTTGATATTTGGTGTCTCCATTTGTATGAGACCCAGCAACAGGGCAGAGGCCCAAGCTGTGTCATGCCTCACTGATGAAGTCCAATCAAAAACCCTAAAGTTATCTAATCAAAGGCCTCTCTGCTGAATTTAGTGCAATCAAAGGCCTCATACCCACAGAAAACAATTAGTTCAAAAATGTTTTCTCTTTTTGGGATCCACTAATTCAAGCTGTCACAGTGTATTTTAGTACTTTGTCCATTTTGTATATGTAGTTTAGTTTGTTGGCATACAGTTGTTCATAAAATTCTCTTATGATTTCTTTTAATTATGTGTGGTCAACAGTAATGGCCCCCTTCTCATTTCTGATTTTTAGAAATGTGCATTCTCTCTCTTTTTCTTTATACATTTAGCTAAGGGGTTTTCAATATTGTTGATCTTCTTAAAGAACCAACTTTTGGTATTATTGATCCTCTCTATTGTCTTTTTTTGAAGAGGTCCCAACTTCATTTATTTATGCTCTAATCTTTGTTATTTCTTTCCTTCTGAATGATTTGGAATTAGTTTGCAATTCTTTTTCTAAGTCCTCCAGGTGTGTAGTAGGTCTTTGTTGTTAGCTCTTTCTTTCTTTTTTTTTTAAAATGTAGTTTAGAGCTATGAATTTTCCTCGCAGTACTGCCTTTACTACATCACAAAAATCTTGAAGTGTTGTGTTGTCATTTTCATTCATCTTTATATACTTTCTGATTTCCCTTGAAATTTTTCTTTGACCCAATGATTGTTTAAGAACGTGTTGCTTAATCTCCATACCAATGCTCATATCCAGACCTCTGCCTAGTATTGATTTCCAGCTTGATTCCATTATGATCATAAAATGTACTTTGTACTATTTAAATATTTTTGAATTTATTGATATGAGTTTTCTGACCCAACATGTGGTCTTTCCTGGAGAATGATCCATGAGAACTTGAGAAGAATGTATATCCTTGTCTTTTGTGGTGCAGTGTTCTGTATATGTTTGTTAGTTGTAGTTTGTTTATCAAATTGTTCAAGTTCTCTATTTCCTTATTGATCTTCTGTCTAGATGTTTTATCTATGGATGTGAGTGGTGTATTAAATTATCCAACTATTTTTGTAGAGATGTCTATTTCTACCTTCATGTTTGCCAGCATTTCCCTCATGTATTTGAGGGTAGCCTGGTTAGGTTCATACATATTTGATTATTATTTCTTCTTGGTGGATTATCCCTTTTAATAACATATAATGTCTTTCTTTGTGTCTTATTTGAAGTCTATTTTCTCTGATATTAGTATAGCTACCCTAGCTTTTTATTGGTTAAAGTATGTGTGAAATATCTTTTTCCAACGTTTCACTTTTAGTCTATATGTATCTTTGGGTCTAGGTGAGTCTCTTGTAGACAGTGTATCAATAGTTCATGATTTTCTATCCATTCCACCAGTCTGTGTATTTTGATTGGGAAATTTAGTCTGTTAATATTTAATGTTATAACTGTAAAGGCAGTACTTACTTCACCCATTTTTTATTTTGTGTTTTATCAGTCATATCTTATTTGAACCTCTATTTTCACACTTTTAATTACTTTTACTGATAAACATCATTTCTAGACTCTCTTCCAAGCCTCTCGTCTTTCCTTTTCCTGCTGCAGCACTCCCCTTAGTGTTTCTTGTAAGGCCAGTCTCTTGGTGATGAATTCTCTCAGTTTCTGTTATCTGTGAATATTATAAACTCACCCTTAGTTTTGAAGGATAATTTTGTCAGATATAAAATTCTTGGCTTTCAGTTTTTCTTTCTCTATCCTAGATATATTATACCACTGTCTTCTTGCCTCCATTTTTCTGATGAGAAATCAGCACTTAAATTTATTGGGAATCCTTTGTATATTATTAGTTGCTTTTCTCTTCCTGCTTTCAGAATTTTCTTTTTATCTCTAGCATTTGACATTCTATTTAGAATGTGTCTCAACGTAGTTCTATTTTCGATTTATTCTGATTGGAATATGTTGGACTTCTTGAACATGGATATCTATGTCCTTAAAGAGTTGGAGAATTTTCTACCTTTATTTCTTAAAATACTTCTGCCTATTTTCCCTTCTTTTCTCCTTTTGCAACACCCATGACACATATTTTTATGCACCTCATATTCTTATTCATATTCTTAGTTCCCAGTGAACCTGTACAATTTTTTCATGTTTTTCTCTAGCTGTTCCATTGTGTGTTAGATTTCAGATGTCCAGTCTTCTAGCTCACTGATCCTTTCTTCTGCTTCTTCAGATCTCCTGTTGTGTCCATCCTGTGTATCTTAATTTCATTAATGTGGCTTTCATTCCTATAAGGTCCGTTAATTTTCTTTGCATGCTTTAAAATTCTTCTTTATACTTAATATCCTTAATCTCTTTAGCCATCTCATTGAATTTATTTATTATTTGAACAACTATGATCCTGTATTTCTTCTGGAGGTTTAATTTTTTCCTCTGACTGGGCTGTGTCTTCTTGTTTCATAATATGACTTGTAATTTACTTCTAGTTTCTCAACATCTGATTTTCTTGATTTCTTGATTCTGGTCTCACTTTCTCTCTTTAGCCTAGGGCTTTCTTGTTGATAGGATTTTTGCTTAAGCTTCCCTTTGGCACTTGGTTCAACTTATTTTGGAACTTTATACTAGCTCATTTTTAATGAATCAGAATTTTCCAGCTCCTTATTTATCTGATTCTTGCCCCATGGTGTGGCATGTTTTATCCAGCTGTTACCTGCAGCCTTAAAGTAATGCTGCTCTTAAATTCTCTGCTAACTTAGTCCTTATTAGTGTCATGGTTGAGAATGAGGCTGATAGCTGCACCAGGATGAAACTGTTGCAGACATCCCAGGCTGTGAACTGAGATCTCTAATCAACTGCCACAACCTGTGCTGGGCCTTGCTACCCCTTTTCTTGGAGAAGTGATGCACTTTGACAAGTTGTTGCATGCATCTTGGAGAGGACACTGTGCCTCTAAATTATATGGAGTCCATCCAATGCCTGAGGTAGGATTGAAACAGAGACTACTGATTGCTTTCTGAGTCATCAGGTTGAAACTGCCCATATTGTCCCAAGAAACTGATGAAGCTTTGCCCACCTCCCTTTCCAGGTGTGGGGATGGAGTCAACACTTCAGGTGATAAATTAAGCCATGCTGGCTATAACTTTCCATAGTTTCTTGAAGAGACAGATGAAGTTCCTCCCAGTCCTCCCCTGCCAGATGCAGGGATGAAGCCAATGGTGCAGGCAGTAATCTAAGCCATGAAGCCTGAAACTGCCTGCATTTACTGGAGATACTGGTGAAATTCAACCCACCTTCCTTTCCTACCAGTGACAAGGATTGAGTTAAGGGTAAAGGCAATGAACTAAGTTCTGCAGGCCAAAACTTCTCTAGATTCCTGGAGATACTGGTGAATCTCCACCCACTTTCCTTCCCTATAGGGACAAACATGGAGACAGGCTTGGGTGACACTTTAAGCTGTACTGACCAAGACTGTCTTCAGCTGCCCAGGGAAATTGATGGTGTTATGTCCACTGTCCTCTTAGCCATGGTTGGGGTTGGATCCCAGGCTGTTACCATAAGCATGGCTATTTCCAATAGAAGCACAGGGCCAATCTGGCACCACAAAGGAGAAACCTGTTTCTCAGTGATAAGGTGATTTATTGTGAGTGCACAAGCAAGGAACTGGAGGAATCTTCCCCCAAACAGTTCAAAGTGAGAATGGACACTAGGGTTTTTAAAGGGAAAGTTGAAGGGTAAGGGAGAAGAAAAACAAGTGACATCAGGCATCTTGTGAAGAGGGTATGTGCAATTTCTCAGAAACTTATCCTTAGGACACTAAGGACACTAAACTTATCCTTAGTTTTAGCAGCTAACTAACCCAGTTTAGATATTGTTGTGCAGGAACAAGGTCATCTTGGCTCCTTTCTCAGCCCACCACTCAAGTATATCAAGCTTTTTGTCTCTGAGAAAAGCTACAGATTTACTGACATCATTTTCTCTGGTTTTGCTTTGAGACATTATCTTACTCCTGTAAGCAAAACTGAGCATGTCTGGTTAATATCCTTTAGTGAACTAAGTGCAAAGAGTAAATTTCTGAAATTAGATTAATAGAAGACAAGCTTAATTAGTGAATTAGAATTTTAATATCTGCTAAAATGAAGAAATTTTTAGTAATAACATTTTCCAGCTATCAAGATTAGGATGGTAAACTAACCTTGGTGGAAAGGAGCCAATCTCTACTGTCCAGGAAGTCTCTATGTTTTTCAATCATTCCCATTTTCCCTTTTGCTGGAGGCAGAGTTAAAATGGAGACTGCTAATTTCTTTCTGACTTGGACATGTTCAAATTTTAGCTATATTTAGAACTGGAATCTTGCTAGCCTAATATTCTAATCAATAGCTGTAGTTGGTGCTTGGCCATATCCTCCTCCACTGTTTTTGGGAACTAGAACTTCTAATTCCAGCCAGGGAGTGGTTTCTGAAGTGGCTTGCCCAACCAGTTGGGGCAGGGCATTGGCCTCCACAATGTGGAGGGATCTACTCATGAATCATTATGCAGATGGCCAGTCTTTCCCTACTATTCTTCCATGAATAGTGCATGCTGTTCTTATGGTCTCCAGAGTTCCCCCAAACAGGTAATTTAGATAGATCATGGCTGACTAGTCACTACCTTGGAGGATGAGATGACTCTTAGAGCTCCCTACTCTGCTGCCATCTTGTCCATTTCCCCTATCTAATGTATTTTTAATCTCATCCATTATGTCTTTCATTCCCAAAAGACCTGTTACTCTTCTTTGCAAGTTTTCAAATTCTTCTTTATGCTCATCCAACGTATTCTTAATATCCTTTATCTCTTTAGTTATATTTTCCTTCAATTCCTTACATTGATTTAGGTGATTTGTGTGAACATCACTGATTAGTTGTTTTAAATCCTGTTTCTCATTAGGATTTTTAATTTGTTCCTTTGGTTGGCTTATCTTCCTCTTTCTTATTACACCTTGTAATTTTTTTGTTGATGTCTAGGTATCTGATTATGTTGGTGCATTTACTATGATAGTAAATTCCTGTTTCTTGTGTAGAATTTTACTGTGAATGCTCTTGTTCCATAGCTATTCTTTGATATTTGGCTCAACTCATTCTACATCTGTACACCTTCCCTCTTTATGTTATCAATACAGGGCCAGGGATCCATTAGTATTGTGCAGACCAGATCCAAGGGTATTTGGAAATTTACGTCTTTGTGTGCTAAATAGCTCAGTTATTGAGAAATAAACTACCCTGAAAATTTTAAAAAATGCTTATAATAAATCAGTTTTCCAACATATAAAGGCTTGAAAGTCAAGAGTATCATCTTTACAATAAGAAAAAAATCTGGAAAACTGAAAATTAAAAAAAAAATAACTCTTCTTAGATCCTTCAGAGAATTGAGGCTGCAAGGCAAATTATTGCCTCTCAAACTGTAGAAATGGGCAGATAGAGAAAACCACAATGTACTTGAACAGAAATCACCTTTAGTCAGAATCAGGTAAGAATATTCAAAGTATAAGTGAAATTTCTGTAGACTAGGCATGCGTTAGCTTGACAGGCTAAAACTTCTAGATATCCAGCCTTAGGGAACACCCATAAAATCATGAATTTTATTTCCAGGAGTGTCTCCAAATTATCAATGTGAATTTCAAAGAAAAATTCCATCCATGCTTCCAAGAAGGGTGTGGATATGTAAACATTTTAAAGTAAGCTAGAGAAGTCTATTCTGAAGTTATACCTGAATACAATGAAAATTACTGTACCAGAACCTATCTTAAATGGCTTTTTACCAGATCATAGTCATCCTGGAATCAAGAAACCACCCAATTCTTGCATCTTTAAATGGTTGGGGGGTGCTGAGAAATATTTATAAAGGTCACAGCCCAAGATCACAGGCTCTCTAAAAGCCTGAGAACTAATCATTGATTTGTAGATTGCTTCTCTCTCAATAATATTTACCACCACATCAATAGAACTCCTGAATAATAACACCAAATTACAGTTAAAAAGAATTGCAAGATTTGGACTCCTTTTATGAAGGAGTCTCTCAGAAACCCAAATACAAAGGGTGGACCAAAAGAAGGACACCAGAGAAAATATTAGCCTCTGACACCTACAGCTGCAGCAAATAATAAACAGGCTACCTCCTAGCCAAGAAAATATAAAACCTCACACTAAATACCCATTTACCACAATTATTTTATACAATATATCATGTCCAGCTTTCATAACTATGTACACAGTATGCTAAAAGGCAAAAATCACAGCATCAAAAAATATAGTAAGCATCAGAAATAGAGTCAGATATGTTAATACTAATCAATAGTGATATCATTAATATGCTGGCTATTTTAATGCATAAAGCAGTCAACATGGAAGACCAGATGGATAAAATAAACAAATAAATGAAGACTAGAAAAGAATCAAGAAAAAATACTATAAATCACACATACTGTAACAAAAATTAAGAATGCCATTGATATGTTCTTCAGTAGACTGAACATGGAAGAGGACAGAATCAGTGAGCTTAAAGAAATGTCAATAGAAACTTCCAAAACTGAAAAGCAGAGAGAAAAAAACAATGGAAAAGACAAAATAGAATATTCATTAATTATGGAAAAATTTTTAAATGTTGTGACATATGTGTAATGGGGATACTATTACAGAAAGAGAAAAAAAAGAAAGGAACAGAAAAATAGTTGAACTAATGAAGGTTGAGCACTCTCCAAAATATATCAGGCACCAAGCCACAGATCCAAGAAGCTTAGAGAACACCAAGCCAAATAAATACCAAAAATCTACACCTAGACATACCTTATTCAGATTGTGGAAAATATTAGACAAAGAAAAAAATCTGTAAAGAATCTAGTTGAAAAAGTAACTTTCCTATAGAGGAAGAAGGATAGCAATTACATTGGACTTCTCTTTAGAAAGCATGCAAACAAATAGAGTGTGGGGAGAAATATTCAGTGTTGAAATAAACACCAAACATGAATTATCTACATGAGTAAATTTTCCTTCAAAAGTAAAGGAGAAATAAAAGCTTTGTTAGAACAACAAAAATTGAGAGAATTTACTAACAGTAAATCTCTTTGCAAGAAATTTTAAAAGTAGTTCATTAGAGAGAAGGAAAATGATATAGGTTAGAAAATGGATCTACATAAAGAAAAGAGGAATGTTTAGAAAGAATAAACAAGGTAAAATAAAATTGTTCATCTTAATAATAATAAAATATATTGGATGATTATAGCTTATTGATAAATGAAAAGAATATTAGCAATGTTAAAAGGGATGCTAGGGAGAAATTGAGAATACTGTTATAAAGTACCTGAACTACCCATGAAGTTTTATAGTGCTAATTGAAAGTGGATTGAAATTAGCAGTAAATGTATATTACAAAAACCAGGGAACCCGCTAAAATTTTTTTTAAGTGTAATTGAGAGGCTAACAGAGGAACAGAGGAGAGTAAATGGAAACTTGTTAAATTTTCCATTGAAATCAGAGAAGGCAAAAAAAATGGGGAAAAAAATCAGCTGGATCTAACTGTCAATTATTGAATACTAGGGGGCAGATGTGGCTCAAATGGTTGGGCGTCTGTCTCCCTTATGGAGGGACCTGGGTTCGATCCCTGGGACCTCCCAGTAAAATGAAAAAAAAGTTATTGAATACTTAACTCAATTACAGTAGAATACACAGTCTTCTCACACTCACATGGGACAGCCACCAAAATAGAGCACATCCTGGGCTATAAAACACATCTCAACAAATTTAAAAGAATTGAAATCATACAAAACATGGTATCAGACTTCAATAGAATGAAATTATAAGTCATAACAGAAAGAAAGCTGGACAATTCCAAATATTTGGAGATAAACTGAAGCACTTCTAAATGACACATAAATCAAAGAAGTCTCAAGAGAAATTTGAAAAATATTTTGAGCTATAAGACAATGAAAATAAAACCTATCACACTTTGTAGCATACAAAAAATATTATATGGAGAGAAATGTATAAAATTGAACACACATATTAGAAAAGAAGACAGATTTAAAAAATCAATAATCTAGATTTTTGGTTGATCAAGTTGGTGGTGTATGATGCTCCCAAGGTTCCATTCTCTCACAGAATCTTTGAACAACTAATAAAAACTGGCAGAGCCATCTTCCTAACCACTCTAGAAAACAGGTAGAGGATTGCAGTAACTGGGTGATTGTTGAATCAAGAAATCACAATATAAAGGGTGTATGAGGAGGGAATAGGGAGTTAATTCTTAATTGGAGCAGTTTCTGATTAGGGTATAGGAAAAGTCTTGGCAATCTATAGTGGTTATGGTAACACAACACTGTGACCACAATTAATACCACTGCATTGTGTATCTGAATGTGATTAAAAGGGGAAATTTTGGATGATATATGTGATGCTAGAATAAAAATGAAAAAAAAACAAAAACATTAAAATGGGGTGTGAAATACAAATGTGAACTTTAACATAATCTATGGACTATAGTTAATTTTATAATTATAATAGTATTCCCCTCATGAATTATAACAAAGGTACATCTCTAATGCAAAATGTTAAAAATGAGTGTAAGTATATGGGAACTCTTTATTTTTTGCATTATCTTTTTGTAAACCTACAACTTCTCTAATAGACAAAAAGTGGTAGTGAAGCACATATGCCTTTTTTGCTCCTCATCCATCCCTCTCTGGCACAGAGTGGAGTTCATGTTCTAGCTGTGGGTTCTTGGCCCTATTCCAAATGAGCAATGTAACCTCTATTATACTATTGGGTGGCAGCATGAAGGACTGAACCAGATGAGTCCTTTCTGGATCCCCTCCCAAGAACTTGCCCCACAGTTTAGCTTGTGTACAGCTAAATATATTTTGGAAATAATCAAATCAAAAAGCCTAGGACAAAGTATTATTGACATCATAACATAAAGTAGAGCAACCAGGAGAGGTGGAAAGTCTATCCCAAAGGGAGTAGAGGGGGCATTTGGATACCTTTATATGGGGAAATTCCTAAGTCCACAGTGCATAATTACAACAAGATGCAAGTTCAGAAAAAACTTAGAAGGCCACACCCTTTCACCTCAGGCTGACCTTTTTGGTAGGGTAGCTAAACTCTGAAAATGACAACCAGTCAATTTGCCAAGACTGTGACAATGTTTTTTGCTTTAGTTTGTCTTGTTAGCAACTGGCACTGATGGAAATCTCTATGATATCATTAGCTACATACACATTTAATGAACTTACAGCTTAGGAACTAAATTCCAGAGTTAACACATTAAAATATTAAAGTGTTCAATAGGCAACAAAATATTACAAAACAAAGGAATGGGAAATGCTGGACCATACAAATGAAGAAGATGAAATTTCAGAAAACATCAACAAAGAAGATATACCTTTTTTTGTAAGAAACCAGCATTTATTAACTTAGGCTGTATTGTATATTGACTCAGTCAAACCAAGAAATATATGCAAAAACTTAAGTAAAATCTGTAAGACTCCATACAACCTGAATTTATATTTTGGATTGGATATAAGACTGCTGTTGCTTACAAAAAAACAAAACACTTCTAGTTCCATTTTGCAGGAGAGCACAGACCTGTGGTAAGCCAAGGCTACACAAATCATGCACTGTGGCTGAGCTTATGAATTAGTTGTCAATGTCAGGTGTTAGCCCATCGCCCAGGAATTCAGACCCAATGCTGGACTCTTTGCTATTAAGGGAATATATTCTAAGGATGCTTCTTTTAAGAGTTCAAATAAAATTTCCAAGCCCTCAAGTCTTCCAGGAGGTGGCAGATGTACTGTTGGCTTGCAGCATATGCTAGCCTGCAAACTGAAATCAGTCTGCTGTAATCTTTTGTGCTTTAGCAGCATTTTCCAAAAATTTCCTTTTCCACTCTTCATAATACTGTGACTTAATTGGGAACTTCATTATTTTCTCTATTTCTTTTGTCGTGGGTTTCACCACTGCCTTCATTTTTTTGTGTGGTGGAGTAGGTAAGTCTCTAGGTTTTCCATTAATCTGCTGTCCAATCTTCTCTAATTGTTTACAGAGTTGATCAAAGATAGCCTTTTTTTGCACCAATTATGGCTACCATTTTATTTTTATCCACTTTTAGCTTCAGAATTTTGCATGCTGAAAGTAATGCAGAAGTTGTGAAAAGGGGCCTAGATAAGATAAGCTCTACTTTCTGTATCTGTGGAAGAGCAGACTCATAACTTTCCAGTATTTCTGAAGCCATGTTTACTGCTTCTGTACAGCCAAACTGTAAAACTAGGTCTCTTATTCCAATATTTGAATTCTGGCCCAGTAAACCCTCAAAAGATTTAAGGCAGCTCTGATACATCTTCTTGTTCAAACCGAAAGTTTAATTAAATAAGCCCTGTCTAAGGGGCATGTCATAAAGAAAGCAGCAAGATCCAGACACATGACTGCATTACTGGTTTCTGTCGTATGTGTGAACAGGCCAATACACTTCACATGGGACAGTCATAAGTATTCCACTGCTTTCCTCAGCACATCAGATTGGGTAATGTCAAGGCTAGGGGCTAAGCGTTTGATCATTCCTGACTCCATGGTGTGCACACCAACCAGAAGATATACCTTTGACATTCCATACAAAGACTTAGAAAAATTGATCTTCAAAATGGTCAGAGAACTAAAATGAACACAGAGAAAGAATTAAAGGATATCAGAGCAAAGAAAAGTGAACAAAATGTCAAATAAAATATAGAAATTATAAAAAGGAACTAAAGAGATACTGGAGTTAATTTCAGACCAAAGTAACTGAAATTAAAAATTCCCTAGAGTTTCAACAGCCATTGGAGCTGGCAGAAGAAAGAATCAGTGAACTTGAAGATAACTGTAGTTTGAAATTGAATGTACACCAGAAAAGCATGTTCTTAAATATAATCAATTCTATGGCTGGGTACCCATTGTAAGGAGGGTTTTTTGTTGATGCTACCTCACCCTAAGGTGTGACCCACATTAATCAGAATTGTTCTTAATCTGTCCCAGTCTTCAAAGAAGGTGAAAATTATTCCATTGGAATTAGGAAGAATCTGTATACCAACCAACAGTTCTTTAAGGGTTGAGCTTGTGACCTGGAGATTGTGGAGAGTCTGCCCACTACCCCAGTTTTCTCAGAAGGTGGAGCCTCTTCCCTGAGGAATACAATCCAAAGGAATTGTATACAAAATATAGAAAGAACTGTTAATACAATTTAAACTGTTTAAAAATTGTTAAAACTCAACAGTTAGAAAGCTCTCTAAACAGAGACCACACCAAAGAAAATATACAGATGATAAAATAAGCATATGAAAAAACATTCAACATCAAAATCATCAGGGATTTGCAAATTAAATCAATAATAAGATATTATACACCTATTAGAATGGATTAAATCCAAAACACTCACCTCAAATGTTGTTATGTGGAGTAAGAAGTAAACTCTCTCATAGCTGTTGGTAATGTAAAATCATTCAACCACTTTGGAAGACAAGTTTGGCAGTTTCTTACAAACCTATACATGGACTTGCCATATTATCCAGCAGTGAAACTTCTAAGCATTTACTCAAAGGAGTTAAAAGTGTATGCCTGCACAAAAATGTGCACATAAATGTTTATAGCATCTTAAGATACCTTTCTATAGGTGAATGGATATGATTGTGGTACATTCATACTATGGATTGTTATTCAGCAATAGATAGAAATGAGCTCTCATGCCTAGAAAAGACATATAGAAAACTTAAATGCACAGTGCTAAGTCAAAGAAATTAGTCTGAAAAAGCCATATACTGTTGGACATTCTCAAAAGACAGAACTATAATAGTAAAAATATCAGTGGATGCCACAGGCTCATGATGAGAGAGGGAGGGATTAAGAGGCCCACCATAGGGAATGTTTAAGGTGATGAAACTATTCTGTAGGATAACATAATTGTCCATTCATGATATTGCACATATTTCAAAACCCATAGAACTGTACAACAGAAGTGAATCCTAATGTAAACTATAGACTTTAGTTAATAGTAAATATCAATAATATTAGTTTATTAATTGTTACAAATTACTATGATATAAGATGTTAATAATAGGGGAAATGAACATGTGTTTATGGTAGGGGATGAGGTATATGGAAACTGTATTTTTTGTGCAATTTTTCCAAAATTTAAAAATGGAGTTTATTGTTAAAAAGGAAAATGAAAATATATAATCTTACCAGCAACAAGTACCAAGTTTTTAAAATGTAGGAAAAATGATGTTTCTAGGAAAAATCTATTACCAAAGTGACTTGAAAAGAATTCTAAAAATTGGATAGTTTGTAACTTATAAGAAACTGAATTAATTTGAAAAAATAACATGTAGGAAATATTAGGCACAAGTGGGTTTAAAAATATTTGCAATATTTTAAAAATAGGTATTTCCACTTGTGGCAGTTTGAGATTATTTCACTAATCCAAAAAAGAGAAAGATTATATTTGTAAACTAATCTTTTCTTCTGGGTGTGATAGCCTTTGATTGCATTGAATTCAGTTGAAGAGCCTTTGATTAGATTACTTGATAAGACTGATTTGGGGCTTTCAATTGGACTGTCAGTAAGGAGTGACTCAGGTTGAGTCTTTACCCCTTTGCTGGGTCTGTTATAAATGGACTTGCAGGGAGAGACAGAGAAGAAAAGGAACTGCCATGTTTGATCCTGGTGTGTAAGAGAGAATATTGCTTAAACATGTAGCCCCAGGAGGCTGGGCCCACCAAGCAGCTCAAGAGGAGACCAGACCTTTTATATGCCTGATAGTTCATAGCTGAACTTTGGTAGAGAGTGGAACAGCCAAGACTGATATAGGAAGCCCAGAAAGAAATAAGCCCTATGCCAGGAGAGAGATGACTGCATCATCACTTAATCATGAACCTGAGAGCCTGGGCCCAGGGAACAGCTCAAAAGAAAGGTTGAGCTAGCAGGGAAGACTGAAACCTGGGCAGAAATTAGTGGCCATCTTGCTTCACCATGAGACAACATGCCAGGATCAACAGGAGCTGACGTTGCTGAAAAAGTACCTTTTATGGTGCCTCAGTTTGGATTTTTCATGGCCTTGGACCTGCAAGCTTTTACCCCAAATAAATTCTCTTTATAAAAGTCAATAATCTGGTACTTTGCATCCCTTTGGCAAACTAAGACACCACTCTTAGACAAAATATTTCCTAGGAGGATAGAAAGCAAAACAGCATTACTTAATATTTTCAGGCTATAGTTACAAAAAGGAAAATTAATTATTGATCCATTTCCTTCTAAAATTGAGACTCTGTTAACAAAATAGGAACAAAACTATTGTTTTAATTTGATAAAAGCTGCTAATTCAATATACAAGAAATTGGTTGACATTGAAAATTGAAATTTATTAGATTAAAAGCTTACAGTTCTTAGGCTGTGAAAATGATCAAGTCAAGGCATCAGGCAAAGCTCTCTCCCCAAAGGTCAGTGCTGGCAAACCTGAATTCCTGTCATATGGCAAGGCACAATGGCAGATCTTCCAGTCTCTGACTTCTCCTTCTGGCTTACTTTCTCCCTGCCAAAATTGTATGCCTGAAAAAAAAAAAACTGCACACAAATGTTTATAGCATTTTTATTCACAATTGCCAAAAATTGTAACCAACCAAGCTATACTGAGTGATCAGGCACATAGTTGAGCATAGGGGCAGCATTTGCTCCTCTCTCCCCTCTCCTCTGGGCCTCTTTGTTAATTCTCTTTCAGGCTGCTCCATCTGTGGCTTTTCCCTCTCCTGGATTTCTTTTCAACTTCTGGAGGCTTCTCTCTGGCACTGAGTCTTTCTTCCTGTGCCTGTAGCTTATTCTTCTATTTATAAAGGACTCCAGCAAGAGGATTAAGACTCACCCTGGGCTAAGCCTTACTGGTGCAATCTAATCGAATAGGCCTTAATTGATTTAATCTAATCAAAGGTTCACAATAGGTTCAATTTAAGAACATAATTTTCAAAGGTCTACATAAAAGACTCAAACTAACACAATTGCTCTTACTTTTTTATAAAAAAATAATGAATGCTCCAATGCTGAGTTAATTTTAAAAGCCTCCTTGTTGCTCAAAGATGACCACTCTCTAAGCCAAACTCAGCATATCAAAATAATACTTTCCCCACAGTGTGGGACATGACTCCCAAGATTGAACCTTCCTGGCACCAAGGATTAATACCAAGTGCCAACTAGCAATGCATCTGGAAAAAGACATTGACCAAAAATATATTAAATACAAATGAGACAGTCTTTTCTTAAAAAAAGACACAGATGTTGTTACCATATTATAATGCAGGTATTAGCCAGCACAATGAGACAATAAAAATTGATACAAAGAAATGTATAAGAGGTAATACTCTTCATCTTATTTGCAGATGGCATGTTCTTTCATGCAGAAAACCCAAAGGATCTATATATATTAAGAGAAATAATGTTACATAGAGCAACGTAATTACTAACAATAAGATTAATGTACACAAATCATTACATGTTTATGTGCCAGCAGAAAACAACCAAAAGTGTAATTTAAAGAGAAAGACACAATTTACAATAGTCTTAGAGAATATTGAGAACTTCAAACTTTTCTAGAATTTTCTGTGTAGTATTCTATTGCTAAAGTATTTCTCAAAGTGGTTGTATAATTTTACATAGCCATAAACAGTGAGTGACAATAACAGTTGTTTTACAACCCCACTAACATTGGGAATCATTAGGCTTTTTTTTTTTTTTCATTAGGCTTTTTAAATTTAGATATTCTAATATGTGTGTAGTGGCATCACATTGAGATTTTAATTTACATTTCCTAATAACTTATGATGCTGAACATCTTTTCATGTTCTTACATACCATCTGTATATCTTTGGTGAAGTGCCTGTTCAAATATTTTTGCATATCTCTTTCTGCCTGTGGCTTTTTCTTTTCTTTTCTTTTCTTTTCTTTTTTTTAAATTACCTTTGTTTGTTTCAAAGAAGTTCTTAATTTTGAAACCATCTAATTTATTACATTTGCAAATTATATTTTTTGATTCATAGCTAAGGAGTCATTGCCTGATCCAATGTCATAAATATTTTTTCCAATCTACTATTCTAAAAGTTTTATATTTTTGTATGTAGTGCAACATGATTCATTATTTTGCTATTGTCTTTCATCAATAGTCAAAAGTCTGAAAGTTCCTCAAACTTCCCTTGTTATTCATGATCTTGACAGTACTAAGGAGGAAGAAACAAACCTTTTGGATGTTATCAGTGAACTAGGGTTTTCTGGAAGTTTTATAATAATTAGATTAGAGTTATGGGTTTTGGGAAAGAAGACCACAAGGGGAAAGTTACGTTACATAACATCATATCAATGGTATAACTGTCAATCTGTCTAACCATTGTTGATGTTAACCTTTTCACTTGGCTTAAGAAAGTACACGTCAGGTTTCTCCACTACAATATTGCTACTCCCACCCTTATTTTCCATACTGTACTCTTTGGAAGGAAGTCACCATGTGCATCCCACACCATAAAAAGGAGAGTTATGCTCTAACTCCTTGAGAGTGTTGCATCTATATAAACCATTTAGAATTGTTTCTATATGAGAGATTTGTCTATTATCCTTCATGTATTTATTTTTTATTAAATCCTTTGTTTATATCAGTATAGTCTCATGGATATTAATTTTGTAATTTGATTAAAGTCCAAAACTGTGCTATTTATTTTGTTGCTCAGATATTTCCAGCTTAGGCCATCAGTTGGCTTCCGTGGACCTTTGCTATATCTTCATCACTGTTTATGTGTGCATAGGTGTTGTGGTCATTGTTCTTTTGGTTTATTTTGTGAATTGTTTTGACTTCTTTTTCAGTTCTTCTTCACATTCTGGCAGTGTAATATGCTCCTGTTCATCTTTTACATTCCTTGTCACAGAACTAGAGTCATGCAAATCTCCCCAGAGTCCTGTTTCCTTTTATTGGACAATGGTTTTGGAAACCTTGATCTGTGCACTGGATGACCATGTATTTTAGGGCCTAATTAATAACTTCAATTGCAAAAAAATAGTCCCCCTATTACCCCATAATCTAAGAAGACAAATTGAAAGACAAATGTCTTTCTCACATATGGTTCATGTTACTTAATTGGGAGGGAAGGGATACAATAGGGAATAATCTTCTCCAGGTTCAGATATTTTACATCATTCATGTTAAATATTCCTCAAGGGAAGGCAAAAAAGAAGCATTTCCCAGTTAAAATCTTGCTTGATGGATTTCAGAAAATGTGAGATGAAACTGGAAACAACTTAGCTTGCCTTTAGCAGGCTGATGAGAACCTATGCCTCTTTATGAGATCAAAGAGATACCGTTTACAGACTCATCAGACAGTATTTTAGAAGCACTTTTTCTCCTTATTTGAGTAAGTGGCTTCCAGATTACCTTGGGAATAAAAGAGGACAACTGAATATTTTAACATCTGCACAAAAGCTGGTAAAATTTTTATTTGGGAATAACTTATTTGAATTTATTAATACTCAGAGAAAGTAAATCTGTTCAATTCCATGTTAAGTGTCTAATACATAAAATGCACTCTGGAAAGAGAAATTGCAGGCACTTTTCTAAGACTGATTTACAATTTAAAGTGAGAATCTGGAAATAAAAGATAAGTATGTCAGTTCTTGATGGGAATGGGCACTGTTAGTAAGGGCTCTTGGTAGTAGGGAGAAGGAGAAGCAAATTGAAATAATATCTGTTTGGTTGTTCCAGGAAGTACTTCCTGGAGGTAATGATTTTGTCATGGATACAGCAGTTTGCAAGCTTCCCATCTCCTCAATGGAAAGTAAGTGTAAAATAGCATGGGACAGTATAGTCTTGTACCTATGTGAGAGCCTTTTCAATCATTTCATTCATTCTAAAATTTTAATTAAGTACCTTCTTTTATTCTAGATGCATAAATTCAACAGTTAACAAATAGGCAGATATCCATGTCCTTATATTGCTTTGTTTTAATGTGTGCCATTCTTCATTGATAGAAGCTGCAAACAATTTTTCACTTCTTTTCTTGATGAGTTTTGACAAAATATACATTTGGAAATCTTCCATGAATGCAAGTGAACCTAAAGTTAATGACAATGTGGTGGTGTATGATGTAAAGAGCACTGACTTCCAGAAATACCTATATCTGATTCACTGTCTTTCTCAAGGTCCTGAATATTAATATTGCCCTAAGAATATTGCTGTTCTTCCTTCCTATGTCAGAAAAGAATTTTGAATTCTCAGTGATATGCAAAAGAATATGAGTAATCAGATCATTTCCTAACATAAGATTTTAAAAAGCTTTATTTTTTAATGCAGAGCATGATTATTATGAATTTTTAAATATAACCAAAGGGAACATTTAAAAAGGTAGGGCTTCCTCTCATCTCTGATGCCTAGAATGTAGTTTCCTTCCCCAGAGACTACAGTTATTACACCTTTCCTTGTTACTCTTCTAAATACAAGGCACTTATATGAAGTGCATGTGTAATATATAATATCCTGCTTTTAATAAAATGTTACCATTCTAAGCATATAGTTCTGTCCTCAGATTTTTCACTTTACAATATATTTTAGAGACCATTGCCTAGGTATCTGGCTCATTTTTATCAATGGTGGCATTAAGGTATCATCTCTGATTTATTCAACTCCTTCAGATGACATTTATTTCCCAATTTTTAGGTTCCATGAAAAGAGCCAAATTTATTTTTTATGTACATTTGAGTAAGTGTACCTGTAGGAAATGGAATCACTGGCCTGATTTGTATGTGAAGTTGTAACATTGTAGGTATTGAAAATCACCCCCAAGAGACAGCACCCACAAAAACTTCTACCAAAATATGTAAGATTGATGGTTTTCCACATCTTTGTCAGCACTACATGTTAACAAACATTCATCAAAAAATCATTTTACTAATATAATAGATGAAAAATATATCTAATTGTAATTTTTATCAATGTAATAATTATGAATGAAATTGATTATCTTTCATATTTTTAATCCTTTGAAAAAAAGAAGGGTCTTTAACTTGGTTCTTTTGCCTATTAATCATTTTTGTGCAATCATTTTTAAATACTGAATTGTGCAATCTATTTATATGTGAAAAAATTAGGATTTTGCATTGAAATAAATTTTACTAGTTTGATACTTCTTTTGCTTTGATATGGTATTATATGGGGAAATCAATGTGGTATTATACATAAAACAATTTTTCCAGTGTCTGGTATATAGTTATATATAAAAAAAATAGTTCACTTTTTCTTTCTTTCTCTTCCTTGACGTAGGAGTATGGTACACTCAAGAATATTAATGAAAAAATTCTATTTAAATGCTGCAGCTATATCACTTAGAGCATCCTGAGCTTCTTTTCTAAATACCTGGTGCTTAAGCTGTAAACCTGAATTTTAAAAGAATATTCTGATTTAGGACAAAGTCCCCCAACTCATTTTCCTTGACTCTAGATATTCTCAATGCATCCTTGTGTCTTAGAAATCTTGATAAAGGAGTCAGAAAAATAATGAAGGGGAAGAATATAATTGTGGACAACACAGACTGATAAAAAACTACAAAGTTGAATGAGAAGTTGAATTTAGAACTGGAACCAACCAGAAAGATTTGAAAGGTAAAATAAAAGGAAATATACTTATACTTAGTAACTGCAACAGATAAAATATGAATATGCTGGACTGGTTGTTGGCTTGTTGTTAATTGCATTATTTGTCTCTCATTATTGCCCAACAATTGTTTGATAAGCTGAAATCTTAAGTTTATTATCTGCCTATGCACACGTGTGTATTTGTGTGCGTGTATGCATGTAAGTTTTAAGAAAGATGCTCTTAAGTGTTTATATAGTCATTCATTCAAAGGTCAGAATATTGCTAAAAGAGTCTTTCATGACTGGATTACCAGATTCAAGAAATGTGAAAGCTCATTGAAGTAAACTATGCATAGGTTTTCCCCATTTTTGTAACACACTATCCCTGATATTAAAGGTCTTGCTGAAAACTAAAGAAAGATATTCAGATCAGGAAATTATGTACTTGTGCCAAATCCACAAAATTAAAGTTTATTATGACTAAAAATCATTTAATTTTTCATTATTTTTCTATTGAGCCATCCTATGCAATCAGGTAAATAGTTAGAATTTCATTAAAAAAATCAATACACAGAGTGGTGATGAGCCTAAATAAGGTGAAATTCCATGATCAAGCATATATTCAGTTCCAAATGTGTTTCCTTTAGAAAAGTATTTCTTTTCTTCTTGCAGATGAGCTATTTTTAACCTGTGGTTTCCCCAAAGAGACTGAAACAATGCAGCAAAATAACAGTGTAATGGAATTCATACTGTTAGGATTGACACAGGAAAATGGTGTTTGTAATCTTCTTAATTTTGAGGCAGAAAATGGTGTTTGTAATCTTCTTAATTTTCTATGCGGGAACCATGGTGGGGAGTTTGCTCATAATTGTGACTATCAAGTTCAGTCAGCCACTTGGAAGCCCCATGTACTTCTTCCTATTTTTCTTGTCTTTTGCTGATGTCTGCTGTTCAACTTCCATAGCCCCTCGGCTAATTGTGGATGCTTTCACTGCAAAGAAAATCATATCCTACAATGAGTGCATGACACAAATTTTTGCACGATGTTTATTTGGCTGCATGGAGATCTATGTCCTCATCCTCATGGCTGTTGATCGATTTGTGGCCATCTGTAAGCCTTTACGTTACCCAATCATCATGAGACAGCAGGTCTGCATCATTTGGATTATTTTTGCCTGGATAGGGTCTTTCATGCATTCTACAGCTCAGATTGCCTCGGCGTTGAGATTGCCTTTCTGTGGACCCGATCTGATTGATCATTATTGCTGTGATTTACAGGCCTTGTTGAAACTTGCCTGTATGGACACTTATGTGATCAGCCTACTGCTGGATTCTAATAGTGGGGCCATTTGCTCAAGCAGTTTCGTGCTTCTGATAATCTCATACATTGTAGTCTTGTATTCACTGTGAAATCACAGTGCAGAAGGGAGGAAAAAAACCTTCTCAAGTTGTACCTCTCCCATCACTGTAGTCATCTTATTCTTTGGTCCAGGTACATTCATGTATAAGCACCCCACGAAGTACTTTCCCCATAGAAAAGATGGTAGCAGGATTTTATCCGATTGGAACACCCTTTCTCATCCCACTCATTTACACACTAAGGAATGCAGAAGTGAAAAATGCCATGAAAAAGTTATGGAGTATTAAAATTACCTCAGATGTCAAAGGATGACTTGAGGTTCCAATTACTTACTCAGTACATATATCAAATATGATAATATTTTTATTATTATGGGAAGACCATGCAATTATATGTAA
>JAQZBX010013702.1:0-39439 GCA_029593785.1 Cabassous unicinctus
TTAACATACAAGTCAAACCAGGTGATCTCAATAGTAGCAAGACAGCGTTCTGAGGCCTTAAGAGAATTTCTTACCCATAAAGAAGCATCAAAACAAATGTTATTCAACTGAGGTCAGTTTGGGCAACTCTTTTTTTTTTTTTTTTTTCCTCTTCACACAGTGGCTTTGCCCTCATTATTCTAAGTAAATGTGGGAATATGTAGAATTAAGCGATGCTGCAAGAAACATGGACTTCAGTAATATAAGGAAATATTCTTTCCAAGTTTATTACTTCTTTTATAGGAAGGAAAATTCAAGCAAAATCAACTATTAACTGTGTTTCCTAGATTCTTGTTTTGTGAAAGCTAAATATAGCAGAAAAAATAGACCTGAACCTGATAATTTTATATGCTGCCTGGAGTCATTATTGGGCCAATATTCAAAATTGGACTTCAGACTAGATTTTCATAGGCAATGTACACTTACATATTTAGGGATTAAGGGCCATGATGCATGTTGCATACCCTCAAATGACTCAGCAAATATGTATATTGTATGTGTGTGTATATTAGTGAAAGAAAGGAAGCAATTTATAAAGCAGATGGGATAAAATATTAAACAATAGTTGACTATGGTATTCTGTGTACTATTCTTACTCTTGTAAGTTTGAAAATATTTCCAAATAAAAAGTTTAAAACTATTATCGAAAAAAAAAAGTTTAAATTCTTAGCATGATATCAAATGCTTATTTAAATGGAACAGTCCTGCTGCAAACCAATACTTTGAAGCAAATTTAAAATAAAATGATAATAGGATTATTATGAATACATTCTTGAAATTAGCATAAAGCATGTACACATTTATTCAGTCAATAAAAGTTTCCATAAATATTTACTGAATACCTGTGATATACCCAGAAACTTCTTGTTGGGTCATTCAGCAAATATCTCTGGAACTCCCACAACATGCCAGGCACTGTTCTGGGTGCTTGGGGCTACAGCAGTGACCATTCTTAGAGCTTAATTCTAGTAGGGATGACTGTTCACAGACATAAATATAGAAGCAATAAGTGTCATGAAGAAAAAAGATATGTAATGGGTACTGTTCTAGATACTGTAGGCAGGGAAGACCTCTGCAAGGAAAAAGTATATGAGCAGAGACCCAAGTAAAATGATGGAGCAAGCCAGGCAAGGATCTGGGGGAAGAGCATTCTAAGGAAAGGGGGAAACATACAGAGGCCTTAGAACAGGACGATGCGCGGTGTGTTCAAGGAACAGCAGAGGCCCATGTGTCTTAAGTTCAATGAGCAAGGAAGTGATGGTGGATAGGGCTTTTGAGAGGTATGTAGGGTCAGAACCCATAGGGCTGAGAAGTGAATCCCACTCTTTCTGGTCTGGTTTAGTCTGTGTATCAATTTCAGATACATTCATGATTTTGTACTTAAAGTGGGCTGAATTTTATACGGAGGGAATGCTATTAGGAGCCAAGGACAACAGGAGGAGATACTCTCTAGTTCAAACTTGTTGTCCTGGAGCTTAATGGGCTAGATTGATGGACCGTGGAGAACTAGAAGAGTGAAGTCAGAAAGGTAGCCGGTAGAGCAGAGCTCCGTCCCACATGAACTAGGAGTGCCAGTCAGACAGCCTAGGCAGCCCACGCAGCTATTCCCTTTGGCCTTTCCTACCCCAGAGTCTGTTGGCTGTTTCAAAATGAAACTGACTTAGCCAACACCTTGGTTCTTTTCCAGCCATTAGGTGGTGATAAAAAGTACTTTTGCTTTTGAATTACAGCAGTGACTTTTGTCAGGAAGTGCAAGACATTGTTTGAAAAAAAAAAAAGAGAATCCCAGTTTTCACATCAGTTTCCAACTAGATGGTCTAAATAGACCCAAGATAGTATAATTTTAAGTTATTCACCTTTGTGTGGTGAAAGCATGTAGAAATCAAACATAAAAGGTTATTCTGTATTTCAAGAGAGCCAACTTGTTTCTAGGATTGATCTACATGAATGGAAGATCTTGTTTTTGTTTTTGTTTTCAAAAATCTGTTACATTTTTCTTTCCTTATTCAGTCTCTAATCATTCCATTATTTTCCCTTTTCATTTTCTTCTTTTGATCTCTATTTCTTCCTCTTCCCAAAGTCCATCATCTTAAAGACTTTCCCTTTTGTTGAAAACAATTTTTTCTGGTAAGCATACTCTTTAAATTTGTGAGGAAGGAAGGAAGAATGGGAGGGAAGGTGGGGAGACAGAGAGGGTTAGGGAAAGGAGAGAGAAAAGGGGAGGGAGGGGGCATGGAGAGAGAAAAAGAGGAAGGAAGGGAAGGAGGAAGGAGGAATGGAAGGAGTAAAGAAAGGATAGAAGAGAAACTGGAGAGGAACATATTATGGAAATGTCAAGTGAAATTTTATAATGTAAAAAGTTAAAAGTGTACACGATTGGGCATTCTCCAAAGAGCCTGTGATGATTAGGCTAATGTGTCAACATGGCCAGATATTGGTGCCCAGTTGTTTGGTCAAGCAACCACTGGGCTAATTGTAATACAAGGGCATTTCATGGACTTCAGTCATCAGTGAGTTGACTACATAGATGACTGGTTATATCTACAATCAGCTGAGGAGATTGTCATCAGCAATGAGTGACATTTCATCCAATCAGTTGAAGGCCTTAAAAGGAGAAGTGATTTCAGCATTCAGAGAATTTCCATCTCTACTTCAGACAAACAGCATCTCTGGGAAACTCATCAAGGACCTTCTCCGGAGTCCCTTGCTTGCAGCCTGCCCCACAGAATTTGGACTTGTGCATCCCCACGGTCACTTGAGAGAATTTTATAAAATCTCATCCTATTTACAGATACCTCCTTTTGGTTCTGGTTTCCCTTGAGAACCCTGACTAATACAGTGCCATTGATGTAAAATATTTTAATCAAACATTGAATTTAACATAGTAAGTTTCATATCCTATGTAACTTGTTAAGTGTATAATCATTCATTTTCTTCAACAGCCTTTATTATAGTAGTTCACAATCAAGCTCAAAATTCTTTTATTTTCCTTTCTGCATCTCTTTTCTTGTTACAATTTTGAATTTTCTAAATGAAGTAATTAAAATCTTTGTTTTGAAGATTTCTACACTATAAAGACTGTAATATTAACAATGGTCTATCTTGACATGCCAGGCAATATTTGTATTATTTACGCATACTTTTACAGCTGTCTCTTCATGATAATTTTAAAAACTAGCATTTATTGAGCATTTACTAGATGTCAAGTACTGTTCTAAGTACCTTACATGTATTAAATCACTTAATCCTCACAACAACCCATAGAGGTAGGAAATATTAAAATCCCAATTTCACAAATGAGAAAACTGAGATGGAGAGAAGTTAAGCAATTTACTCAAGATCACATGGCTGGAAAATGGAGGAAAAGAGATTCAAACCCAGACAGACTGATTCCAGAGTCTTAACTCTTCATTACTCTGCAATACTTGTTCTCAGAAAAGAATTAACCCATGGAAAGCAGGAGGCAAGCTGAATACATTAGTGCAGATTGCTGAGAATGTAACAGGAAAGAAAAAATAAATGGGAAAAAAAAAAGCTTCCCACCTTATATGAGAGATTTTTTCCTGACGGGGCAAAACACAAAACTTTGAGGAACTTTTTTTTTTTTTCAGTCACAAAGTACGTTCACAAGAAGTAAAGAAGGAAATAAAAAAGGCTGCATCTATCAGGTGGCTGCATCACGGTTGTAAACTCAGTGCCCGCCACAAGCTTGCCTCAAACACTTAGTAACACAATAAAAACACCATTAATTTTTATTATGTGCTAGCTGACCTTTTATGCAAGCTAAACCTCAAGAAATTTTTTTAAGTTATTTTTTTCCATAAAGCCTAACACATTTGTTATGTCCTATAAATATTAGCCAGTGAGTCTTATTGCTGTAAGTAGTTCAGAATGTCTTTTAAGAATTGCTATTAAATGTCCTTTCTGTTCCCAGAAATATATATTTAAATACTTGATGAATAACCTGTATCACAGAGAAGCTGGGTGTTCTCCCTGGGCCAGGGAGGATTGCCTTTCTTTGCATCGATTCCCTGGAGAACCTTGTTTCAGAACTGATAACCTCTCTCAACATCTTGATCACATTTGCTTCCCTATCTAGCACTTCATCTGAGAGCAAAAGTGTTCTTTTTGGTCTTCTACAGAGTGCATTTTGATAAAAGTGCACACTACAAGTAAAATTCACTTCTCAGGTTAAGACTATTTCCTTGACATTGTAATATGATACTAGCAAAAGTGCTTTTAGAATCCTGTCAACAATTAACATCTATAAATAGGAAGACCACATCCAAAATTACCAAAACTTTGGGAAGACTTTTCCTGTAAATTTTCCTTTAGCCAACCATCTTTAAGAGAAAAATTGTCTAGTTTGAATAAGCCTTAATTATGTAATCTAGCAGATTTGACTGTCTCAAAAATAAACCAATAAATCTTGACATTTAAAATCGTATTTTCATAAATTAGTCAATTGACATGGTGTGATAACATATAATCTAAGGAATATAAAGAAGTAAACTAGAGTAAATAAATAAAGAGCTAAACTAGAAAAAAGAATCTAGAATGAAAACTAGAATACATGTTCAGAATTTAAAATATTTTGAAATCAGAGCTTTACAGCCTGGATCCTAAAGTGATGGACAGCCAAGAGGGAAAGATGCTTTAAAGCCAATATTACTCGTTGAAAACTTTGCTTGTTAGATACCTAATGAACAGCACTAAGCACAAATTAGGATTGATTTGGCCTTACAAAATCTTGAAAGAACTAAGCTGCCTAGTGATTCAACTCTAATTCTTTTTACCACTCCTGATGAAATAAGAAAGACCAAATGACAAAATATTGTGAAATATGTATCTTGTGTAGATATGGCTTATGTATGGATAGATAAATAAATGATAGATATATATATTGGTACCTCTCCCATGACCAGTTCACAGGTGTGTTGATGTATGTGTGAGGTTTTATAGCTCTCTTACTCATATTCAAACACAGTGCAAATATGGATAGTATTACCATCTATATGAGATGTAAATATGTGGGAAAAAACCCTTTGTGCAAATGCAGTAAACCATATATGTTTGTGTTGTCTGCTTTTTTTGTGAGTTTTCTTCTTGTACCATATGAAGAAGTCTCGCTTTAAAAAAAGAGCCAATACATTCCTGATTTCTACCTGCTGCTCTTGTTTCCCAGGAGTCTGCAGCTATACTGAATTATTTGAAGATGAACATCAGGACATCTTCAAAAACCCTTCTTCTGCCCTCTTTTTGTGCTCACCAGATAAACCTGCAAGGAAAACATTCTGTCATTATTTTTCTCCACATAGCTAGCTCAGCAAATTTTTAGAATAAGCAACATCTCCCAGGGTGGTTGTGTGGATAATATGAGAATATTAGTTAAAACACTTTGTAAATGATAAAGCGTTACACATGTGTTAGGCACCATGATCATTATTAATACTTTAATGGTAATAAAATGGTATCTAGTACCAGAATAAGCCAGTCATGTCATTAAGGAAGGGAATGGAAATTAATATTTTTTATACTTCTACTTGAAATAGAATGCCAGGAAATTTACTAGAAATTTTACATAGTGTTTTAGTTTGCTAAGAGCTGCCAATGCAAAAATACCAGAAATGGGTTGGCTTCTGCCCTCTTTTTCTGCTCACCAGATAAACCTGCAAGGAAAACAATTTATTAAGGTAAATCTTACAGTTCCGAGGCTGTGAAAATGTCCAAATCAAGGTATCATCAGAGATGCTGCCTTACCAAAGGTTGGCTGCTGGCAGATCCTGGACTCCTGCCATATGGCAAGGCAAAATGGAGCAGGTTTCTGCCTTCTCCACCAGGCTTTCGTTCTCTCCAAGATCAGCTGTGGGTGATCAAGCATATGGCTGGTCTCTCCTTGGGCTGTGCCTCTTCAGCTTCAGGCTGCTCTGCTGATTCTAGCCTCCAGCCTCTCTCTCAGCCTCTCAGGGGTGTCTCTGTCTTCCTGCAGCTGTAAGCAATTCTGGAGTCCTCTCTCTCATGGCAGGTTAAAATAGCAGCTCTCTTTCTCTGTGTTCCATTTATGTAAGACTCCAGTAAAACGATCAGGACCCACCCTGGGTCCCGCTATCTAATCAAAGCCCTTAACTGAAGCAATCTAATCAAAAGTGATTAATCAAAAGGTCTCTTAACTGAATCTAACCAAAATGTCTTATGTACAATAGGCTTACACATGCAGGAATGGTTTAGTTTAAGAACATAATTTTCTGGGGTCCTCAAAAGACTCAAACCAGAACACATGATTTGCCAAAGGACTGTCAATGAAAGGTACCTGAAATGGGTTGGCTTTTATAGTAGGACATTTATTAGGATAAAAGCTTACAGTTCTGAGACCATGAAATGTCTAAATCAAGGCACCATCAGTGATGCTTTCTCACCAAAGTCACCTGGTGGTAATCCTGGTGTCTCACCACGTGGTGAAGCAAGATGGTGGCTGATCTCTACTGAGGTCCCTGCCTTCCCCTCCAGGCTCTCCATCTCTTCAGCCTTGACCTGCTCCATGAGCCCAGCCTCTTGGGGCTTCATGCTTAAGCTTAGGCTTCTAGTAATCCTTAAGTCCTCTCTCTGACGTGGCCTGGTCAAAATGGCAAAGCTCCCATTTTCTGTGTGTCTCTCTTCCTCTGTGTCTCCGTTTATATAGTTCCCAGCAAGGGGGCAGAGACTTATCCTGAGTTATGCCTTACTGATGTAAGTCCAATCAAAAGCAATCTAATCAAGTGATTTAATCAAGGTCCCTTAACAAACGCTAATGCAATCAAAGGGTATCACACCCACAGGAATGGATTAGTTCAAAAACAGTCTTTGGGATTCACCAAATTCAGACTGACACACAAAGGTTACCTTATTTATTTAATAGCCTTTCTAGGAAATGCTGCTGGAACTTAAAGGCGTCAAATACAGAATTTATAGTGGATACAAATGTAGTTCCCTCAAGAAGATTAGCCATCATAACTTTCATTTGGGAATGAATATTATTGCCAATTTGTACCATTTTCCTCTAAAGAAGCATGTTGGCTTGGTCTTGTACTTTACTAGTCCATGAGAAGCTTATTATGGAACTGTCAGAATTTGGCAAAAGCCATAAGCTCTGTATTGCATGCAAAAGCTTGATGCTATTACTTTTACCTAGAATGGGTGGTGTGAACTGGTGGCAACACAGTCTCTGTTTTCTTTATAATCGTTATCAGTTCTTTGCAATATACTTACTCTGCCACACAGTTTGTGATGACTTTTATACATTTTTAACTTACCCATGAAGCCCACCTATTTCATCATCCAGTAGTCCTTAGAGTTGCAGGGTGCTTTACCTGCTGAGCTGACATTTTCACACCTGATAGTTGTGATCCCTAACACCAAAATGAAATACAGTATTACAATTTGTATATATTTCAGTGAGTTGCCATTGAAGGACCTCATAAAAATAGGATGATGGGAGAGAATAAAAGGGAAACATCCATCAAAAACTTCTCCAAGATTGTGCAGTTTAAGGACATGAACGGAGAGGATGTGAGAGAATTAGGCCATAGAAGCTTCGATTTGCTTCCATTGGGCTAAACAGGGAATGTAGATTAAGAGGGAGCCAAGTAGGAAGAGGAAAGTTGTTATTACTCTTACCCATCTGCTCAGTTGCCACGTGTTCAACACCATGATAGGTATTGTGGTGGGCTTTGTCCTTGCCCTAAGAGGGAAAAAAAGACAGAAAGAAATAGCTATAATGCAAAGCAGCATGTACTTATCATGGCAATGCAGTAGGTGGTTCTGGGAAATTTTTCAAATGTATGTTCTGGTAATGAGCTAGCATTTAAATATTGTAAAGGTGGAAAACACCAGCCTGGTTAGTACCCAGCTTTTCAAATCCACTGCCAGCTGGTGCTATTAGGATTATATAACAGAGATTTGTTAAAGGTGGCCATGCCATTAATTTATTTTACGATAAGAGCCAGTACAGAAGTTAAATATTGAGTTCTGTTATCAATCCGGTATAGGCTTTACTGGGTCATCTTAGTAACCTGTTATGCAGAGAATGCTGGCACTGTTTCCAACATGTTCAGTGAGCCAAGAGCAAGCCCACAGTCACAGGATGGGTGCAGTGCGTTTCCAGTGAGCAGAAACAGAAACCTCTGAATCTCGCACACTGCCACCAGGGGTCAGGGACCCAGTGGGAGGAGAGGGCACTCTCACAGAAAGGAAGTGTTACATTACCCGGGGAAGCACAAGAACCAAAATTCCTGGCTCCTCTTTCCTGAGAGCAGCATATTGCTGGCTCACAGGGCTTACAGGGAGGACCTCAGAAATGCTCTGCTCACATAAAGGTACGTGTAAGTACTCTCAGCATTTAAACAAGTCATTTTGGAAAGTCAGACAAGGAATGCTTCATAGGGCTTACTTTAGGTTAGATTTTCAAAACTCATGAGTGGCTGTATGGATCTGTGTCTTCTGCCTCCAGAAAGGGAGTGTCTAATGTGGGAGGCGGATAGGGGATAAACTGTCAAAATACTCGACCTAAATATAATTTATAAAAAAGACTTTATGTGCATGTACTTTATTTCTCTGTGATTTGCTGCAGGGGCTGCTGCTAATTGTGATTCTGTAAGGAGCTGCTCCCAAAAAACAGACATTTTGAGTCTGTTTTCATGTCTTATGGGCATTTGTAACAAGTCATTAGTGAAATTTTTTTTTTCCCATTCATTCACAGGAAATCATTTGTTGATTAGGTTTCTTTATTGCCTTACATTGCCTTAAACTAAAAAAAAATTGTGTATAACTCGGGTAATGATTGTGATCAAAGTCACATGCTCATGCTTTATCACCACTGTGCTCTGGGTCTCAAGGACTAGTTAATACATTTCTTTAAGGCTCCTGTCCCATCCCCTTAAAAGTCTGCTTAAATGTCTTTGTTTCTCTGTAGAGTTTTATTACTTTAAGTCCTCTAAGCTCCAGAGAAATGAGGAGAGAAATAGATAGGGAGTTTTTACCATTTTTTTAAAGTTTTGGTCAAACAAGCCAAAAATTACATTAGTATTGATGGATCGACCTGTACTTTTAAATGGAAGGAATAAAGATATAAAAAGAACTGAGGCATGTAAGTAACCTCTTTGATTTTTAATGGCGTGCAGTAGATGGAATTCATTATCGACTTTTAAAAATGAAATTGTTCTGCATTATTATTTATTTATAGTTTTGCCTTTCAAAAGAAATAATTACCATTAGTTTTTCTTCAGTAGCAAGCAACTGTGTGACAACAGCATCCGAATGTATACTATAACTTGTCACTTAGTCATGAAGCTTAATGATGTTGCAGGATATTATCCCTTTCAAATTATTACTAAATTGATGAGCATAATGTCCAGTTAAAAGCTTGATTGGGGGGGGGGCAATTGTAAATTCAAATGTGAAAGCAATTATTTCACATTATAGGGCAATTTATTTATGAAATTCCCATTGCAGAAACAGAAATATTTTTAATTAGAAATAAGCAATCTAATTTAATTTTTCCAGTTCAGCACACAGACACTGTGGTGATAATCATAATATATGCAAAATTTTCAGGGAAAAAAATGTAGATGATTGGTTTCAGCCCAAACAACTATTTTATTTTAATCACAAATTCTAAACTTTTAAATCAACAGGGAGGTTGATAACCAGTCATAACAAAATTTAATTTCTGAGCAATGCCAAATATTTAGTCAATTACATTCAGTTCAAATTTGAGAAGTATTTAAATTGTCTAGTTTTCAATCTTCATAATTTAAAAAATACACTAGAATGGAAATACCTTCTGTATTAGACATAAAGCTGTAGATGTTACAAAAATGTATAAAGCCCTTGTCCAAGCTGATGTTTTAAAGTATTGTTTCAGATACAAGGCAGCAATGATATTTTAGAAGATCAGGAGATTTGGTGTGGAGGGGATCTAGAACACTTCTGAATTTAAATGAAGCTCAGGGTTAAAATAGGTCCCTCCTCCCATTCTTCCTACCCCACCCGCAAGCCACGCTCCCCTGGCACCACCTCCTTCTTCCTCTACTCCTTTTTCTCTCCTGTATCTCATATCCTCCTGGGACTTGCATACTCAGACATCTTTTTGCCCAAATGGTTCTGTTTTCTTCAACAATAGTCATCATTGTGAAGGATAGCAATTAATATTTCATATGTAGTACTTAAGTCTCTTCCCCTAGATTATGCATTTTGCTTCTTTGTAACCATCCATAGGCACTTAATAAAAATGTATTGATTGTCTAGTAAGATTATAGTATGACTGTTTTTGAGAATTTTCCAGCCCTCTGCACTGAGCAGTGCTATATTTCCTTGCTTCTAAGATGCACATTTTTTGAAAATTTTGTTACATTTGATAATATAGTTTAACTTTATTTTAAAGAAATTTTAAATTACAGAAAAGTTACATCGAAAATATACGGGATTCCATATACCTCATGCCCTCCCTCCCTCCCTCACATTTTCCCCTATTAATAGTGTCTTACATGAGTATGGTACATTTGTTAAAACTGATGAACAAGTATTGAAACATTGCTACTAACCATGGTCAGTAGTTTACATTATGGTTTACACTTTGCACTCTACAATTTTATAGGTTTTGACAAAATGTATAATGGCCTGTATCTGTCATTGCAATAGCATGGAGATCAATTCTAATGACCTATCTTCCACCTATTCTTTCCTCCCCCTCCTCTCAGAACCTATGGTTACCATGATCTTTATAATCAATGTTACAAGTTAAGATGCACCTTTTTTTTACATTTTAACTTCTTGAAATCCGAAAGCTTCTTATGGTCAATGGTGTATTGTAGTTTAATTAGCAGGACTTTTTTTCTTTGTTGGTGGTACATCTTAAAATTGATGGTGTTTTTAGATTTTATAAAACATGGCAGTAATAAAAGACAGATAAATCTCTTAGTTTTATGATATGCTAAAAGGCTATACACCTCACATTCAAACTTTGTAGAAATATTCTTTTTTCTTATATGGCTTGTCCATGGCCAATTTTGATCTCTCCTCACTACCTTCCTCCACCACACTGTGGTTCTGCCTGTTCTGGAACCAACTGTCTTGACTGAACACCTCTGGGAAATACTCAAAGAATTTTATTTGTAATTTAATTACCAACATTCCACTGTAATGTAATAGAAGGAGTACAAGTTTTTTGAAACAGAAGTTACAGATCTGCTTCTTAAAACTATATAGGTTTAGAGATCCAGTAATTTTTCTCAGAGCTTCAAATTTCACATCTAAAGGATAGAAATAATAAGAATAATTTCTTCATCACAGATTTGTTAGGACGATTTGGTAAAAACAAAACAAAACAAAAAACTGGTGAACCAGCAAAACTATTGAATATAAAATGCATATGAGAGCACTTTATAAGCCACGAAGTACAGCCTCATTATAAATGTTAAGAATCAGCATTAAATAAAACATTATTAGACAAGCACATGTATGAGTGGAAAGTTGGAGGCAGAAAAGAGAAGAAAATATAACATTCATTCAAGCTAAAAAGAGTAATTTCTGCATTTTTTCTGCATTTTTCGTCGTTATTGGCAATGATGACGTGACATTTACTAACCATCTGAATTAAAAGGAGAACCATGAAAACTATCTTCAGAGAATGTCTTACCTACCAAAGTCCTGGCTATTCTGAATCCCAGTGCTGCATGCACGCCAGACTTTGAGAGCTTATATTCTTTATTGAATTAGCAGAGCCACAAACCACAGAACCTCCATGGCATTAAAAATAAAAAAGGTCACTTAGATCACCCAATTCCTTTCCTATCTTTGTTCCTTCCATTTAAGAGACAAGTTGATCTGTAAGTTACTGTGAGGTTTTGGCTAAAAAAAAAATAAAAAAAGAATTATAGCATAAGCATATTTGTGGATTATATATCATAAAAATATCAGAACAAGGTACACACTTGTTAGTATATTAAAATCAGCTTTATCACAGCTATGTTTGACTCTTGAAATCATTCTGTCACTGAGTTTTGCCTAACTCCTCACTTTCAGAGAGGAAAATATGGCCAAGGGTTCTCCAACAATTAGTTTTCTTCATGGGAATGTTTGCTTGAGTTTCTTGGTCAAAGCAACCAAACCTTACCTTCTTTTTTGTCTGTTTGTTGGGTCTCCATTGTTAGTTATTTGTCACGCTCTGTTATGCATAAAGATTTGCACAGAAACATATATTTTAATAGAGCCTTACCTCCCAAAAGAGAATTATAGAGAATGCCCACTAGAGAAAAGTACTACAAATTCCAGTAGTAATTGTGGAGGGTTCTACTCCCTGGTTTTCAACATACATGAGCGAGAAATGGTAAAAAATTAAATGGACCAAATGGGATCAGTTGCATAGCTATTTCCGTAGTCAGAACCCTTTTCCTTTTAAGGAGTACTTCAAATATTTTAAACTTTTGATCTTACAATTTGCCAATGAAAAATGAATTCCGTATAATTTCATAGACGAACCTAGGTACCATAGAAACGTAAGTGCATTTTTTCCCTGGATAGGACATTTGTATGTATTCTATAATACCTATATTTTGTTGTGAAAATAAAAATTATTGCTATCTATCCAAACACAAGGTACTTCACTAGTATTTAAAATATAATAATACTGTTAAATACAAATGAGGGAAATTGTTGAAGGGGGAGGGAGTGGGGTATATGGGAACACCTTATATTTTTTATGTAACATTTATGTAATCTAAAGCTCCTTTAAAAATAAAAAAAAAATTTTTTTTAAGAATGTAGGGAGAAGAAAAAAGGTAATGTGCTTTGGAAAAGGGCAGGTGCATGTCCTACAGTACCCTTATTTCCTACAGTACCCCCCTTGTTTACTCCACTTAAACTTTGCTACCTTTTGCTGTTCCTTGAAAACACCAGTTGTGGACTTCTCTCAAGACCTTTGCGATTACTGCTCTCTTTTCCTGGAAGGCCCTTCCCACAGAGATCAGCATGGCCAGCTCCCTCATTTCCTTCAGGTCCTTACCTAGAAGTTGCCTTTTCAATGGGACTTTCCCTGGCCACCCAATCTTGAACTTCAAATCCCCATCTTCCCCACCCTTTAACAGTTCATATCCCCCTTTTCTGCTTTGTTGTGGGCTTTTTTTCTCCTTAGCACTTATTGCTATCTAACACATATGAATATCTGTGTGTGTGTGTGTGTGTGCGCGCGTGTATGTACTTACCTTGCTTACTGGAATGCAAACTTCATAAAAAAGGAATTTCCATCATTTTCTTTCTATATTCTATCCCTAGTCCCAAGAGAAGTGCTTGCTACATAGGACATCTTCAATAAATATTTGTTGACTATATCCCCAGATCAACCCTAAGCCTTTGGTAAAATTACTTCTCCTATTTTAAAGTAGAGGAAACTAAAGCACAGAAAGATTAAGAAATTCACCCAAGGTCAAGCAAGCGGCAGAGCCAGTATTCAAACCTAAGACCCAGCTCCAGAGTCCTTAGCAATACAAGTAGAGTCTAATGAGGGAGACATACACAAGCAGACCATTACAATTATGCATTTCTTCCCCCCTCCCCCCCTCCAGCTGAAATGGCTCCCTCATCTGATTGTTTGTTGTTTTTGCTCATTGTTTTTGCTTGTTGTCTATTCATTGTTTGCTCATTGCTGTTTTTTCTTTAGGAGGCACTGGGAACCAAACCCGGGACCTCCCGAGTGGGAGGCGGGCACTCAAATGCTTGAGCCACATCCGCTCCCTGCCTGTTTTATTTTTGCTCATTGTCTGCTGGTTGTTTTGCTCATTGTCTGCTCGTTGTTTTTGCTTGATGTCTGTTTGTTGCCTATTTATTGTTTGTTTGTCTTCTTTAGGAGGCACCAGGAACTGAACCGGGGACCTCCCATGTGGGAGGTGGGCACTCAACTGCTTGAGCCACATCTACTCCCTGCATTTCTTTTAAGTGTCACCATAGGATCATGTACAATTCTATATCTGAATTTAAAAAATAGGTTCATGTACAATTCTAAGTTGGAATTTAGAAAAAGAAACATAAAATAGAGATCTGCTGACAGCTGAAAAGAGGGCCTTGGACAGGGAGTTGTGGGGCGGGTAGGTAATATTGGGTGGAAATAGATGAAAAGTTTCAAGAGTGAAGAAACAGTTTCTGAAAGAGGAAGTGGGAAAATGGCAAAGATATATGCTTCACAATCTTGCCTTCAGGTGTGGGACTAAGTAAGGGAGGGGGTTTTTTAAATAACATTTCATATACTATACAATACAATACATGTTGCACTTAATTGTAAAAGGATGTCCTTATTTATCCAAATGCATGATATAGAAAGCAGTCAATTTCATGTCTACTTTCAGTCTGTTATTTCATAGTGTTCAGGTTGCAGGGTACTGCCAAACGAGCAAGAAATTCTATTTTCAGTTATTTACTCTTTTTGCTAAAATATTAGGCCAACACCAATCCTACACTTAATAGCAAAACAAAAAAAATGCCATTTATCCTAAGTCTGGTATGCTTTTCATCCTCACGTGTGCTTCCTTATCCTTCTTGTTCCTCTGGAAATTACAGTTTTCAGCTGCTTGTTTCTCTTATTTGACAAGGTCACACTGAACTTCCTGACTGTTAGCCAAAGCATTGGCAGTCCTATCTAGCCTATTGTACAGAATGCTTCGTCATTCACCTGCTGGTCATGGAGTAGATAAACAAGTGTAAAAGAAATATGAATTTCATATAAGTATTAAGAAGAAAATAACAACAAAATTTTAAAAATTTAAAAATTTTAAAAATTAAAAAAGAAGAAAACAGAAGAGCAATGTGATCAAACGAGACTGGAGAGGGCAGGGCAGTTGTGCAATTAGCTTAGATAATGATCTCTAAAAAGAGATCATTAGTGCTGAAACCCAAATGATGAGAAAAAGTCAGCTACACAAGAATGTAGGAAAGTGGCTGACCAGGTAGAAAAGACAGAAAGTGCAAAGGCCTTGAGGGAAATGAATTTGGGTTTGTTACCAATATAGCTAGACAATGTGGTAGCAGTGCAAGATGAAGTCTCAGAGTTCGGCAAGGACTGGATATAAACTCATGACTGACCTACTTCTAGGATATCTCTTGGTTTATGCCTATGAACAATGGCATCGTTGCTCTTCTGTAGGTATGCCTCCCAATTCATAAAGCCACTGTTATTTATCACTGAAAATAACTTGAACTTGCTCTGCACTGCATATATAAAAAACTTCAACACGCCTTCTCATTTTTCTTAAACTTTCATAACAGCCCTGTGAACATTATTTCCATTTTACAGATAAGGAACCACGGTACATAAACGTTATGAGGTTTGCTCATTTTAAAGGTCTTCAGAGCCACCGTACGTGTTCTGACTTCCCATGCTTAATCAAAATTGTCAAAAAGTCAAAACTTTTCTCCTGGATTTGAAATGAATTCAGGGCTTTGGTATAAATAAGGGCTTATTATTGCTCAAAAAAAGAATATTAAAAACAGTTGTTACAATGAATAAAGGAACAGGGTGACCTCAGTTTTCTCTAACAGCACATGTATGTAGAGCGAGAATCTTCACACTCCTTGTTTGACCCTGACTTTGATTCTACTGGTTAGCTAGTTTATGCATCATATGGTGCTCACTGTTAGATTTAAGTTTTAAGTAATTCACCCTGGAACATGAATTGACGAGAACAGGACAGATTAGTTCAGGTGAGAGATGTCAACATCCTCAACTGAGGTTTAGGTCTCATAGTCCCATCCACTTTAGTCCCTAAGTTATTGCTGCACTATAAGATAAATAACATTTCCCTGTCTTGTTGAAACGCTGTCACATGTGACAGCACTTTAAAATTTCAAAAAAATTAAATAAAAGCTATATTTATCTTCTAATTTTCACATTTTTACTTTATACAAAGATGTTAGATTATTTCCAACAGTGTTTGTGTATCATAAAATTCCAGTTATATTTAATGTATATCTTTTCCTCTTCTACAGGCATAGTATTTGCTCTTTTAATTTCATATTTTTCCACATACTAATCTGTCTATAATTTTTATTATAGGATTTTTAAAATTTTTCTCAGTATTATATTGTTCTGTTCTGGGTTTGTTCGTGTGTCTTTTTGGTAGGAAAAATTCTATTAGGAAAAAAGGAAGCAATTTTTTTAAATTAAAAAAATAATCAGACATATTAGAAATATCCCAGGGCCAAAGCTGTCAAGTCCACTTGATTGAGTCAAGTCAAGGTCATACACCTCATTGTATGTTTTATCTTTTTTTAAAACTGTTAAAAATAAGTTACCATGTAAAAGTATGTTATTTACCCTGTCATCCTATTCACTAAGAAAACCCTTTTCATTTTTTGTAGATGATAAAATTAAGGCATTTTGGGAATTAATATTTTAAAAAGCAAATTTTTTCTATCTCATTGTTTTTATATTTTCAGTTGTCTTTCTACAAGTAATATTCTCTGTATGGCATGACCTTGATTGAAATTTGCTGGCTTTTCCCATTTAATTTAGTCCTTTTTCATATTTTTTGTTAATTTACATATTTTTGCTTTGGTCTTGTGGTTTCTTTATACCTTCTCTGTCTGGTTTATTAAATTTTTGTTGTAAAACTTTTAAGAGTGCCTCATTTTCTTGTTTCATTTTTAATTTTTACACATTTATTAAACTTGAAATAAATGTTTAAGAATGTCATTTTTTTCCTTCTCCACTTTTTCCTGCCAAGTGTCAGAGATGATTTCCTGGTCTAACAATGTAGATTCCTGTAATAACAGAAAAACAACAACAAAAAGCAACAACTCTTAAACTTGACAAAAATATCGTGTGGTTATTATACATTAGTGTTATGTTTTCTCAGTTTCAAACACTTGAAATAAATTTAATATTTTATAATTATAAAAATTCCCAAGAACATTTACCATTCTAATTTTCATTTTACAAATATTTCAAAACAATTTATATAATAACATGCTTTAGCTGCATCATTATTTTTTAAAGGAGCTCACCTTTTTTTAAAGGATTATCATGTGTTTTTTCTTATGTTATTTTTAAATTGCAAATCCTGAAAAACATCTAGTGCTAAAACCCTTTTTTTCTTCTATATCTTGAATGTTTTCTCCAGAAGGTTCTCTCTCATATCAACAGTAGCATGCATCCCAATGTACATAGATACATTATGCAAACATTTGAAATCAGAGAAAACTCCTATAAAGCATATCTTATAAAGCAAAATTGGATCAGAAACACATGCGGAGAGAGAAAAAATCAGACTGACAATGTTTTAGTTTCTGAGAGCTAAAACAAATATCATACAGTGGATTGACTTAACAACAGGAATTTATTGGCTCATGTCTTTGAAGCTAGGAGAAGTCCACAATCCAGGCATCAGCAGAGCAATACTTTCTCCCTGAAGACTGTGGTGTTCTGGGCTGACCACCAGCCCTTGGGTCCTTGGCCTTTCTGTCACATGGCAGTGCACATGGCAGCATCTTCTTCTTTCCCTTCTGGGTTCTGTTGACTACCAGATTCTTTCTACTCTGGCTTTTCCCTGCAGCCTTCATTATAAAGCCTCCATTGATAGCATTAAGAATAATCCTGAATCAGTTGGCCACATCTTAACTAAAAATGGCATCTTCAAAATGTCCTATTTACAATGGGTTCACACCTACAGGAATCAATTAAGATTGAGGGCATATTTTTCTGGGGTACAAAACTCCAAGCCACGGGAAGTGGGTGTGGCTCAGTGGATAGAGCCCCCGTTTACCATATGGGAGGCCCGGGTTCGCGTCCCGAGGCCTCCTTGTGAGGGCACGCCAGCCTGAGCGGTGCAGTGGGCTGATGCAGCAACCTCACGGCAGGAAGCGGGTGTGGCGCGATGGATAGAGCCCCCGTTTACCATATGAGAGGCCCCGGGTTCGCTTCCCGGCGCCTCCTTGTGAGGGCAGGCCGGCTCCCGCGGCACCGTGGGCTGATGCGGCAAGACCTCACAGCAAGGGGGAGATAAGCAGACACAGAGAAGACACGCAGCGAATGGACACAGCAGCACAAGCAGCAAGGGGGGGATAAATAAATTTAAAAAATAAATAAATAAATCTTTAAAAAAATAAAAAATAAATAAAAAATAAAATAAAATAAAAAAAACTCCAAGCCACCACAGAGAAGGTTTCAAAAGAAAATTTGGTTATACACCGATATTCATAGCCGTGTTAGGCATAATAGCCAAAAGGAGGAAAAAGCCTGTGTCCATCAACAGATGAATGAATAAGCAAAATGTGGTATATACACACAATGGAATATTATTCAGCTAAAAAAAGGAATGAAGTTCTGATACATGCTACAACATGGATGAACTTTAAAAATATTATGTTTAGTAAAAGAAGCCAGACACAAAAGGGCAAATATTCTATGATTCCATTACATGAAATTGATGGAGACAGAAAGTAGATGAGAGGTTACCAGGGACTGGAATGGAGAGTTATTACTTAATGGGTACAGAATTTTGGTTTTGAGTGATGAAAGACTTTTTGTAATGAACAGTGTTCATGGTTAGCACAGCATTGTGAATATAAACACTGAATTTTACATTTAAAATGGTTAAAATAGCAAAAGTTATGTTATATATATATATTAGCTACCACAATTTTAAACAAAAAGAAAGAGAAAACTTGGTTTCTAACAAATTTCTAGTGATATAAAATCATATTGTATCACATAGTTCAGATAGCAGTCTTCTGAGCTCAAGTCTTATTGAGCTTCTGGGATTTTGAGAGAAGTGTAGCCTTCAACATGTTTTTTGTTGGGTTTTGTTTTTCTTTTTTTCTTTTTTTTCTTTTATAGCCTTCAGTGGGTTTTAAACTTCCTTCACATTGCTTGCTCTTTCACAGTATACATTTACTCTTGAGAATCTCCAGTAAAAACTAGTTGAAAAAGACTAATGTTTTATAGTACAAACATTACAATGCTGTTGCAATAAGAAACACAGGCTTTTTGAATTAGTAAAAAAGAGGAAACAGTAGATACGTGGTGGCAAATGAATAGTAAACTGAATATTGTCTGTGAACTCTACTATTATATATATATTTACTACTTTTGAATCAATTTAGTAGATTAATGAGACATATGAACAGTTTCCCTGAAGCCAAGAAACGATATTTAGTTACTCCAGTTCCAGCAGAGAGCTTACTTGCTGCCTTTTCAGAGATAATTAAAGCCTCATGCCACTTCATAACAAAGAACATCAATCTAGGAAGTCCATGATTACTGGTGGGTCTCATACCTGAAAGATTTAAGCATTTTGGAGATAAATTCAAGCTTTGCCATGACGGGGTATAGGAAGGGGTGGAGCTGGAGACACAGGGCATCCATCAGCCGTCCCTTTTCAGAGTCTATAGTATGGCGTTGAGGAGAGGATTTCCTATAGCTATTATCACACCGAGTGATTTATAACAAGGAATTCATAATTGAACACCCAGCCTTTCTTCATTCTCCCTGCCCTTCCAACCCGTTATCCACACTGCCATCTTAATGATCTTTTTAAAACACGGAACTCATTAGTTCTCTATTTTAAGAATCATCAAAGACTTCCCATGGACTGCTATACAGTCCAAACTCCTTATCTTGTTGTACATAGTCCTTCATGGGTTTAAACCTATCATCCCAGCACTTCCTGTGTCCATATCCTCTTTGCATAAAGCTAATGTTAGAAATACCAGTCCATTGGATCATTGCAAATGAGAAACCATAGCTAAGATACTTAGTAATCACTAATATTTATTGAGCCCTTATCATCTTACCATGTACTAGACGCTGGGCTAGGTGCTTATGTGCATTTGCTCACTTTAATTTAATTTAATTTAATTTAATATAATATAAATGCTTTTATAATCTCCAATATATAAATTTAAAAAAGAGATTTTTGAAAGGCCAAACTTTCCCAAGGTCAACCTATAAATAGAATTGGACTTGTTTCTATCAACTCCAAAACTGATGCTTTTATAGACTTTACTGCTGCCTGGCACATTGCCTGGTGTACATTTCAGTTTGATTAAATATTTATTTTTTAAAAACCCATTACTATAAAACATACAATACCTGGAAAATGACAACTTTTTTCTTGTGGCCTTTGGCCACTAAGGTTAACAGGCTACCTCTTCTCTGATGCTAGAAATGTTCCAGTCTTGTCCTTGCTGTCCTCCTCCATCTTCGCACATATAAGAATTAGTTGATATATATTTTGGCGGTTCCTTGAGTGCAGACACCACATCTTTATTGTCTTCCTATCCTCAGAGCTTAGCCTAATGTGCACCACTCAACAAGTGCTGAAAAATTGAAGGAGTGAAGCAAGCTATAAGGAGAATTTCAAAGTATGTGGGGCTCTCCCCTTTCTCCAGAATGCTGAATTCCTGCTTCCGTTTAATGTTTAACTACACTAACCCTTCAAATAGCACTCAGCCAGACACTTATGAAAGAGCATAGTCGGAGCTAAGATAGGTAGGAGGGGCTGTAGAGAAGAAAAAAAATCATTCTTTCCTTCATTTCTCTTTTCCCTTGGCAAAATTGAAGGATTTTCTTACTAGATGAGAAGGATACATTGTTGCAGGGAGAGAAGATGACATTATGAAGGATATTAAAAATACTTTCTACCTATTTAGAAATAGTGAAAAAATATTTAAATTCTCTTTTTAAAATGACTAGCTATGCCTCATGCTAAGTCTGCGAAGACTCAAATCTGGGGCTTTTGTGTGCGTTTTTTCCCCCTAAGCCCTTTTATGGTATTTTGCAAACACAGTCATACCTACATTCACAGCATTTCAGAGAGGTTGGCGAATGAGGAAACACTAATTCTAACATCTGAGAACATGAGGGAGATCAAGTGATAGGCGCATGGTCACAGACTGAGTCAGTGAATGTTCCAGGAATAGAGCTCGGATCTTTTGACTACTTAGTCCAGGGTTCTATTCTTCCAATTACTGCCATCTTTCTGAAAATTTTGGTGAAAAATAGAAGGTGGTATAGTTAACAAATTAAAATCATTGTCATTGCCAGTGTCTATATTCTATTTTTCCATGTTTAATAGCATAATTTTAAAACTCACAAATGCATTTGTGCTATTGGTTATTTTGTTATTTTATTATGCCAAGAATACCAGCAACAAAAATGATTCTATAATTTCTATTATCCCCTAAATTATATAGGGAGCCCACATATATCAGCACTAAAGCATTTTAAATATTATATAATAAATCAAATCAGTATTGATTGTCCATCATTATTTTGTCTAAATAATTCTTAATAAATTGCTTTTGTTTGTGTTTGTTTTTTAAGTTGTTTGGAAGCATCCTCCATTCCATCCCTGAGAGAGGGATTCAGCAACTCTAAGATTTAAAGCAGATTTGGTTCTCAGGAGGCAATAATAGTAATTTGGAAAAAAAAAAAAAAGTGTGATATAACGATGGTATATCTATAAATTACAATTCCATGTTTTAAGAGAGAATTCCTTGCATCTTCTTTTGAATTTAAGGGTGCCTCCATATCTCCCCAATTTAACCCCGTTTGTATATGAAAATTGTGGCTTAGCTTTCTTTCAGAGATAAAAGGCAGATAAAACCTGGGTGTAGGCCCTGACACTGCTAAGTGCCAGCTGTGCAACATTAGAAAAGTCATTGAACCTCCTTTAGCCTTAGTTTCTTCACCTGCAATATGGGAATAATGTTACTCTCCTTCTTTAAAATGTTGTTGCAAAGGTTAATGATATATGTGTAAATGTGGGCTTAAGTCATAGAATCCTATATTTAGAATCTAATCTCACCATTTTTTTTTCCAGCTAAGAAAACAAGTAGAGTGAATGCAAGCATGGTAAATACTGTGCCCACTATCATAGATCTGTGGCTAGAAGCTGTCTTTTGATTCGGTGCTCCTTTTTTAACTTGCTAGGCACAACGGAACTACTACAAACATGTAAGGAATATGATGACTACTATATAGAATAATCTAGAAGAGGAAGTAGGCTGTTTACACAAAATACAATGAAAGCTGCTGTGAGAAGAGGAAGGTGGAAGGAAGAATATTTATTAGGGGGTTTATACCATGCCGAGCATAGATTTAAAAGTGAAAAAGTTGTAACTACCCAGGTTTGTGTTACATGGTTAAAATATCTACTAAGGATGTTTCTTAAATGTATAGAATTATCAAAAAACACATTCCTTGCTTTCCGTGTTTCTAACACTCTTCTAATTCTAGGACTCAGTACCTCTTTAACAGTGAGCACCAAATCCCTGCCTTGTGCAGTATTGCTACCTGTGCTAGCTGGGAGTGGAAATTGCGGTGAGGAAGCTTAAGGGAGGATGGGTGAGCAGAGGGTTATAGGTGAGGGGCACCAGCCAAGCCCCTCACTCACAATGACTCTTCAGTGCTTTCGAATCTAAGAGGTTCAACTGGACTTACAAGTCCCTCTTACAAATGTAAATACTCTCTTAAAATAATATTTGCAGCCCTATGAATTTCTTCAATTATATTACTTCTACATTTCTCCTCTTGTTATATAAGTTTTGATTGGCAGAAGAGAGGGAAAATAAAGGGTAACTAAAAGCTTGAAACCCTTTAGAAAGGGTGGGCATTGATTGGAGTTGAATGGTAGATGCCAAGATATGTATCTATGAAATGGCAAAAACAATCTTTGGCTACTTTGGCATTTTGCTTAAGTCTTTGGACGTACCAATTAAAAACCTAAGTTTGAAACTACCCTTATGTTTGTGCTCTAGGACTTGATGTTGAATGCTATATCTTATGTGTACTGGGAGTAAGAACACTTAAAATTATAGTCCAGGAAGACAGATACCATAACGGAAATATGACAGAATTAAAAGCTGAGCACCTGAATTCAAATTCCTGCTCTAATATTGTATTGGTGATGAATTGCATTTTTCCCTGAGTAAAAGCTCCTAATTACAGTCTCACAGTCTCTTAAACACATAATGCTTTATTTTTCTCAGGTAGAAAAAAAAAATTCAAGAGTAGGCAATCACTGGATTCAGGATGCCAAAACTGGAGTTGCTAATTTTCTTTTTTTTAATTTTTAATTTTGGTAACATATATAAACTCAAATTTTCCCATTTTAACCACTTTCAAGTGTATGATTCAATGGTACTAATTACATCCACAATATTGTACCACCAATATCAATATCCATTGTCCCAAATTTTTCATCACCTCAAACAGAAGTCTGTACCCATTAAGCAATAACTCACCATTCCCCTCACCCCTCATCAAGGTAACCTGGAATCTACTTTCTGTCTCTATGGAGTTGCTCATTCTGGGTATTTCATATAACGGAGTGCATACAATATTTGTCTTTTTGTGTCTGGCTTATTTCACTCTACATGATATCTTCAAGTTTCATCCATGTTGGTACATTTATCAGAATCTCATTGTTTGTTATGGTTGGATAATATTCCATTGTGTGTACATAATTTTGTTTATCCATTCATCTGTTGATGGATACTTGGGTTGTTTCTACCTTTTGGCTATTGGGAATAATTCTGCTATGAACATTAGTGTGCAAATATCTGTTCAAGTCCCTGCTTTCCATTCTTTTGATTATATACTCAGAAGTGGAATTACCACATTATATGGTAATTCTCTTGTTCAATTTTCTGAGGAATTACCAAACTGATTTACACAGTGGATACACCATTTTACAATCCTACCAGATATGTATAAGCATTCCAATTTCTCTGCATTCTCGCCAACACTTGTTATTTTATGTTGTTGTTGTTAAGAATATCCATCCTAGTGGCTGTGCCCTTGGATTTTCTTAGCCTTTCTCTTGTGGTTCTTAGAGAGCTGCAGATCCTGCCATCATATCCATGTTCCAGGAAGCAGGAAGGTGGAGACAGGAAGAAGTGGCATGTGTATCAGTGAGGCAAAAACTTTCCCACAAATTTCCAGCAGACTCTAGCTTATGCCTTAGTGCACAGAACTGTGTCACATGGCAACCTAAAAAAATGGCTTTTTACTAAGAGAGAGTGTGTGTGTGTATGTATGTATGTAAGTAAATGTAAATAGAATCAGGGTTCTGTTACAAAGGAAGAAGCAAAGAAAGGATAATAGAAATTAGCATTCTCTTCCCACAATCACTAAGCAACCTCAGGGAAGTATTTTGCTCTGTCTATATTTTATTGTCTTAATCTACAATACAGTCATCATGAATATCTGCTCTGTCTTAACCCTCTGCTCCTCACCCAGCATTGAGCTTGGGAGAAATAAATGACATTTTCAGCAAACTGAAAAGTTAAAAGTGGTGTATAAATATAAGGTAGTTTTATCAAGAAGGTAATAGAAGGCAAGAGATTGTATGTATTAGGAGACTCTAATGCATACCTTTTCACTTTTCTGTTTAACAGTGAGAGTGAAATAAGCATAAATTATTTTAAAGTCTGTATTGAACATTAAAAAAGTATACCAAGGGGTAATAAAAACTTAACCTTAAAATATGCCAATTGCAAATTATTCTTATGAACTATAGGAACTCTGTCATAGTGCAACCCAAATATGGCCTCTGAGCATCTTGAAGGTGGGTCAGAAGTGTCTGTTTTGGATGGACACGACAACGAAAATACTTTTATCTGTAAATCTGTAATATGGATTGCTAGTTAGGAAAAAATATTTTCAAAATATTGGTTTACAAAATAAACTAAGGGGCATTGAGAGGGAAGTAAGTTTTGAAAGTAAACCAAATGATCTACACTAATCATTTTGTCTATTCAAGAACCCAAGAACTTCAGACTTCTCTAGAGAAAAAAAAAAGCATCCTTTGTCATTCTGATAGTGTTCTACATTTAAATGTTTTTTGCAATATAATAATGTATTAAGATTTTTTACTTTCAAAAGTATTACTCTGTAACAAATTAAAATCACAGTTGAGTCAAAGAGCAGCTAGCTAATATCTTGACGCAATCCTTACAATAACCTTCTCTTATAAATTCAAAATCAGAAATAATTAAATAGCCTATCGATAAAAGAATATCAGGTACAGCAAAACTGAGACAGGATAGCAACACTACCAAACAATTGAAACAAATTACCTCTTAAGAGCTAGGATACAAATCAAATTAGTAAAGTACGTGTTGAATTCAAAAGATTTGAGACTACTACCCAGACGTTTTGTTTTTAACCTATTATACTGATTTATTTCATAAAATAGCTATCATATGACCATGGGGCAGAGTGAATAGGAGTGACCACAGCTGCTCCAGTGTTTAGCAAACAGCCCCGATAGTTAAACATGAATTGCTGGAAATAATCTGTAGCATTGTGCTCAAGTAAAAATTATACTAGTTCCCCCCGAGGAGTCTATTCTCGCCTTTTCCTATATGAAGTGGGATCTGACCTCAAGTTTGAAGCCTGGAAGAAGACACCATGGGATCAAAAAAGCAAGGGAAATGCTTCTGGGTAGCAGGAAGAGGTTACCTGACATGGAGATAATTGGAGGAGGAGAAAATAATGATTAAATATGACAAATACTGGTTCAATAATGAAAGGTAGGAAAGAGCAACATGGGCATGGTGAGAGATGAGGAGCACAAAAGAGAATTGAAGGCTGTGGAAGTGCTTGAAGTTTGTCTTTGTTTGCTTGTTTGTTTGTTTGTTTTACCAGAAGTTGGACTGGAGCTAGAACTGACTTTTTAACAATGTGTACATATGTTTAGGTCATTACCAAAATTTCTTATGCCTCAGTTCTTCCTTTTATTTCCTTAATTTCCACATCTATATAAGTAAAATGATAGTATTACATTTTAATCTGTGGTCTTCTAAAATCTAACAGCTACTTTATTACGATTCTTGATAGCTTTGTTGAAGATTTTAACCAGCTGTTTTTTGTTTTTGTTTTTGTTTTTGTTTTCTTTGAGGTACTGGGGCTGGGGATTGAACCCAGGACCTCGTATGTGGGAAGCCAGTGCTCGACCACTGAGCCACCTCAGCTCCTCTGAGTTGTTTTTTTGTTTTGTTTTGTTTTTTCCATTTGTTTTCTTGTTGTTTGGTTTTTTGTTTTTTAGGAGGCACTAGGAACCAAACCTGGAACCTCCCATGTGGTAAGCAGGTGCTCAACCACTTGAGCCATGTCCGCTCCCCAGCTATTGTTTTATACATGTATGGATGAAACATGAAAATTAAGAAGGGAAATTAAATGTCTTCAATAATACTCACACCTGAACTCTCTTAACCATATTCAAGTATATAATTCGGTGCTGTTAATTACATGTTTAATGTTGTGCTACCACTACCACCATCCATTACAAAAATAGAAACTCTGTATGTTTTAATCATTAACTCTCTATTCCTTACCCCCACAGTGCTCCCTGGTAACCTATATTCTAGATTCTGGCTCCATGAGTTTGTTTATTCTAATTATTTCATATCAGTGAGATCCTAAAATATTTGTCCTTTTGTCTCTGGCTTATTTCACTCAATGTGATGTCTACAAGGTTTATCCATGTCGCATGTATCAGAATTTCATTCCTTTTTATGACTGAATAATATTCCATTGTATGTATATACCACATTTTATTTATCCATTCATCAGTTGATGGACACTTGGATTGCTTCCATCTTTTGGCAATTGTGAGTAATGCCACTGTGGACATTGGTGTGCAAATATCTGCTCGAGTCCCTGCTTTCAATTCTTTTGGGGTATATACCTAGAAGTGGGATTGCCAGGTGATATGATAATTAGCATTACTTAACTTTCTGAGGAACTGTAGCCAAACTGTCTTCCACAGTGGCTATACCATTTTACATTCCCACCAACAATGAGTGAGAGTTCCTATTTCTCCATATCCTCTCCAGCACTTATAATTTTCCATTTTTTTAATAGTAGCTATTATAGTGGGTGTGAAATGGCATCTGTGGATTTGGTTTACATTTCCTTAATGGCTAATGACATTGAACATCTTTTTCATGGGCTTTTTTGGCCATTTGTATTTCTTCTTTGGAGAAATGACAAATCAAGTCTTTTGCACAAGTTTTAACTGGGTGTTTGTCTTTTTGTTGTTGACTTGAAGGATTTCTTTATGTATTCTGAATATTAAACCCTTATTGGATATGTGGTTTCCAAATATTTTCTCCCATTGTATAGGTTATCCTTTTACTTTCATGATGAAGCCTTATGATGCACAAAAGTTTTTCATTTTGATTAGGTCCCATTTATCTAAGTTGAAAAAACCAATGCCTAACAGAAGGACCTGAAGATGCTTCCCTAGGTTTTCTTCTAGGTGTTTTATAGTTTTGGCTCTTATTTAGGTCTTTGATCCATTTGGAATTGATTTTTTATATATGGTGTGAAGTAGGGGTCCACCTTCATTCTTTTGCATATGGAGATGTGGTTTTCCATGCAACATTTGTTGAAGAGACTATTCCTTCCCAACTGAGTGGTCTTTGCCCCCTGTCAAATATCAGTTTGCTGTAAATGTGAGAGTTGATTTCTGAGCCCTCAATTCAATTCCATTGGTCTATATATCTGTCCTTGTGCCAGTTCCATGCTGTTTTGATTACTGTGGCTTCGTAATAAGCTTTAAAACTGGAAAGTGTGAGTCCTCCAACTTTGTTCTTCTGCTTTGAACCACTATCTAGTGTCCTTTTCTTTCATTTGAAGAACTACTGGTAATATTACTTGTAGGCAGCAAATATTTATTGGATGGCTAGTATGTGCCATGAATGATCTAGGTCACATCAAAAACAATCATAATCAGTCTACTAAGAAAGCTTTGACCCTGATAAGACTATGTAAGTGTTTAAATATTCCATTTCAACAAGCTTGGTTTTCAGCACAGATTTACTTGGGGAACATATTGCTGATGTTGTGATTTAATCAGCAACTAAAAAATCTCTTCAATAAAGCTTTAGTCCTTTCTTCTGGGGGAATTCCTATGCTATTTATTATAACATTTTATATAGTACTATACCCATCATCAGGATACATTGCAAAAAATATACTAAATACTTGCAGTTTAAAAACTGAAAAAAATAAAAATGAGAGACACCAGAAAGATTTTAATTCATTTCCTAGACAAGAAGCCTGATTGAGAAAATGCTATTGATACGTTCCCTAAACCTAACTATGGTTTGGGAAGGCAGGTTTCCAGGAGACAAAGATCTTGCAAATATCAAAAATAAAAAAGATATAAAATAATCCAATGCACCTCAGATTTTAATAAAAGATTTGGGGAGAAAAAAATAGTGTTCTTCATGCTTAACGTGAAAACAGACATTACTTTCAAGTGGTTAACATAAATACATAGCTAGCTTTACATAGCGTCAACTATTGGAGTTACTAATTATACAACACATTTCCTAGGTCTTTTGTTTTTATATGGATGAATTCTGGAAAATTGCGATGGCGTGAAATATGAACACATTGAAAACACTACTTTGTTTGTTCCTAGGTAATATAATTTCAAGCTAAATGCATTCAAATGTCTGAAAATAAAGCAAGTTGTCAAATGAAATACTCTGTTTTCTGATAATAGATGAATTGTCTTCAGTTGACTAATGTTTATTCTGTATTGATCTTTATTCATGTTCAGATGCTCTATATATATACCAAAGAAAAAAAGAGGGTGGGGCTTTTATATAAGCATTCTCATTTTTTTTCCTTTAAATGTTTGCTGCTTTAGTAAACATAATTATGTAAAGTCCACCATACAATTTCTAGTTATTTTGTCACTTGTATCACTTGTATATACTATGATTCCAAAACACTACATACTGGTAAAATTATGGTAATAGCACTACTCTTCTGTGACCCTATGGCTGTCTTACAAAAAGCTCTTCAAAAGTAATTGTCTTTCAATCAGGAGTGTGCACTCACGGTTTAGTATGTTTTATTAGCAGTAAACTGTGTCCAAAGATTTCCTTTTGAAAATGCCCCCCCCCCCAATTTTTACATTCCTTACTGTTTTACTAAATATTAAGTGTTCTTTGACAATTTAGGTGCTCAAATCTGGGGGAACAAAAGTAAAATGAACCTTTCATTACATCAGAAAGTTTGTTTAAAACTCAAAGATCAAATGTGCCTTAATAAATTTTTTTTCATTTAGACTTCAAACAATGACAAGATTGCCATTTTAATATACTTCATTGGAGATCTGCTTATTTGTAAATAGCCTTTTGCTCATTTGGAAAAATGAACCAGTGAACAATATTTTTCTATTGGAAAAGAAAAAAGTAATTGACTTTCAAAACAAGCCTTTCAGTTTTTTTGCTTTGGTTCTAATAATACTCTTTGTCAATGCTACCTTTTTATCTTACTCTCCATATCATTAAACTAAGAGAATATATCTCTGAAACAAATATATTCATAGTCTCATAGGAAAGACAGCTAAGAAAATTAAGTTCAAATGGAAAAGAAGAAAGAGCAAAGTGTAGGATAATGTTATACTCATTGCCTAATTCATTTTGATCTTGATCATCTAGACCAGCACTTGTTATGAAAACTGACTCTAAGTTACTCTCTGCTGATAGAACATATGATAAGCAAAGAATAATTTAGAAGTCATGGCTTCAACTTATAATTGTGGACTTCATGTCCAAGATAAACATGTTCTCTGTTCATAAAAGCACTCATAAAAAAGCTCAGAATGCACTGTGTTGTTGTGGATTGTCCTGGGCTTCCTTCCTTAGCACACTGCAGTATCTAGTTTCTTAGATTTTCCAAATATCAAGTTTCAATTTGGAGATTCTCTCTGACTTGCAGAAGCCTATTACAGAAAGATAAGGAAATATCAGTGTCCCATCAGCTCAGCTTCAGTAATCTCTTGAAGACTAAACTGAATTCTTTATATCAAAACATTTCCTTATTACCGAAGACATACAGAAAGACCATATAATTCATACAGGAATTACATGAATGAACAGGAAGCTCCCTTACCTTTGTAATATCCACAGAGAAGTGTTGACTTTGAACCATTTCACATTGTACAATTTTATTACCTAAATTTCTATGATGAACTACCAAGAACTAAACTCTTTGAAAGACTTACTTAGATGAGTTAATATAAGATTATGTTTTTTAAAAGCAGTCTTGTTTTTATTTATAGGCTGATAATCTAAAAGTGGAATTAACACATGTAAAAAAAATTCCAGAATTTTATAATATGCTCCCTTTTAGGGTCCTGCCTTGGTCTGTGGTCTGCACAGTCTAAGAAGCAAAAAGCTAGCTGGTTTAGAGGAAAGCCTAAAATGAGCAAAGGAGGCTGAAAAGTTAGTTTTAGGACTTAGAAGAAAGGTCCCAGTAATTGAAATATTTTAATTTGGAGGAAAATGATTATAAAATCAAGAATATCAATACTATCTTACATTTATTAAACACTTGCCATGTGCCATTGCTCACAGTAACTCTGTAAGGTAGGTACAATTGTTGTCCCCATTTTACAGTTGAAAACATTGAAGCTTAGGGAAATTATGTAACTTGTCCAAGATCATATATATAGTAAGTGATAAAGGTAGAAATTGAATCAAAGCAGTCTGACTCCAGCTCTTTAACACTACAGAGATACTATAAAGCATGATAATGCAATTTATAGAGATCAAATAGTTACTTGAATCACACAACTCCTGCCACAAAAAGTTGTGCTTGAATCTATTCAAGCTTCTAGAGTTACATTCATTTATAGAAATAAGGGTGATGGGGGAGGAACAAGTTAAATATGGTCACGTGGAAGCAAACATGCAAATACTGAACATTGGACATTCTCTTTGATAACTGTCCTGTTTCTGCAACAAGCCAATGCCATGGGAAAAAAACAAACAAGCATACAAACAAAAGCCAATGGAGCCTTTCCTAGGATCTTGCTATTCAAAGTGTGGTCCACCATCCCACAACATTGGCACCACCTAGAAGATTGTTGGCAATGCACTATATCAGGCTCCACCGTAGACCCTATTGAATCTTAAGATCCCTAAGTGTTGCATTTGCACATTAAAGTTTAGGAAGAACTGGTCTAGACGACAGGAGTCTTAACAACTAATTGTGATATATAGGCCTTATGCAGATCCTGATTCAAAAATCTAACTGAAAAAAGACATTCGTCAATTGGGGAAATTTGGTCATGGACTAGGTGTTAGAGTCTACCAAGGAATGAGTGCTTATTTCACTAGGTATGAAAATGACATATGGTTATGGATGAATGGACAAATGTTTTAAAATTTGCTCATGCATACTAAAGCATGGAGAGATGAAAAATACGTTGTCTGGAATTTGTTTTAAAATGTTTGAGCAAACAAAATAGGGACAAATGTGGCAAAAACTTGACAATTGTTGAATCTGTGTAATGTCGTTATACTACCCTATCTTCTTTTGAATATTTTAGAACTTCTCATAATAAAATAATTCTGAAATACCAAAAGAAATGGGCTTATGCCCTATTATAGGAATCATAGAATAACTATGAGAAAAATTCTTATAGTAACAGTGGTTAATCACTTAAAGGGATGCTACAGAACATCTCCACAGAATTTTAAAAGAACAATACAATGGCATTGGTCTAAGGCAGTTTTAGATGTAGTCCTGGTAAAAGCTAGAAGACTTTAAAAATCTGTCAAGCTCCCTTTCTCAAAAATTATTCCATGGTAGGCATTAAATTTTGTGAATATTTTGGGTCATCAATCTCATATTTAATGCCTTAGTTTGTGTTTAAAAAAAAAAAAAAAACAGTTGGTGATGCCTCCCTAGTATCTCCTCTCCTCATTGCACTCTTTCCTGGCAGTCCACTTAAATGGTTGGCTGATGGAATGTTGAGTTACCTACTCATCCAAACCAAGCATTTAATAGAGAGTCCTGTACTGATCTGTCTAGAGTCTATCCTTATAAGTGTAGACTAAGGCCATTTGATGTTACGTGATCAATAGGAAACCCTTTAAGCTGGTATACATTTGTCATGTTAAAAGGCATTCCTTTCAACTTCATATAGACATCCTTAATGGACTTACCCACTGTAAAGTCTATCATTATATAGCTTTTTAAAAAAACGTCCGGAAAAAGGAAGCAAATAGAATTCCACGAAGTATTTACGAAAAAAAAGGGGGGTGGGGGACAATTTTGCAGTTTATTAAGTGGCAGTATTTGTAGTAATATGTCTTATATTTTCTGGCTCCTTCCTATAGCAACCCAAGAATGGTTCTCACACACTAAATAATAAACCCAGCCAACAGCCCCAGTAGACATTAGACTGTTTACAGATGAACAACCAACGCCTGACTAGTTGAGTAGGTGCCTCATGTTTATAGAGTGAGTCAGTAGACAAGCAGGAAGTTGCATCCAGAAACCTTCCCATTCAATCTCAAACCGTTTCTTCTATCTGGTGCTGTGTTTTAGCCTGTTGGTTTGGACTTTATGGAATAATCTAGAGGATCTAAGATTTTCCTTTAGACAAACATGTATTAGGAATAATGAGTGAATAGAGGAATAGAGTAGTGGAGGAAATTTTGGTTCCAACTCTGAATCAGAGTGGCAGACACTCAGGTGCTGCTTTTTTACTTCTCTAATTTAGATTATGTCCCTGGTGAGACATATTTATAGGAAACAGCATTCTTGGATGTGTATGGTTTTCAATTTTGTAGACACTTAGGTTGTTTTTAGTCCCTCTTCCTTTTCTTCTTAGTAGATGCCCAGACACGTAATCTCTCTCCCTGTTCCCTCCACCAGAGCACCCTTTAAACAAAATTCCCTCTATTGCTTATTAACCCTCAGTCAGTGAAACAAAAACCTGGTATGTAGTCAAACTCTGTTCTTCTGATAAGCCCCAAACATGCTCCACCCACTCCTCCACTCCTCAACCTCTGGGGAGTCAGTTCATTCTATTACAATACAATATTATAATCCTTGGCTAAAGACAATAATCAGAAAAAAAGGCTGTTTTTCTTAACCTTATTGTTCCTGTTAAAAATCATTTATTATTATAAAATAGGACAAGAGATCAAGAGTCCTAAATGCCTTTACCACTTTAGATCAATTTGAGAGGAAGCATGAAGTAAAGTTTCACAATACATGAAAGTAGTAAATAATAAATATAATCACAATTTTATTTCCTTTTGTTATTTTGAAAGTATATCAGGTCAAAAGAAAGAACTTTAATGCATGTATGTGTGTTATGTGTGTGTGTGTATAATCTCAAATGGGTTCTAACAGAAAAATGAGACAGTGATACCAAGCAAAAGCCAGTTCTTTTCTCCTGATGTACTTTTTTAAAAATTATTTTTTATTTTTAAAGAAGATTTAGATTACATAAATGTTACATAAAAAATATAGGGGATTCCCATATGCCCCACCCCCTCCCCCTCCCACACTTTCCCACATTAACAACATCCTTCATTAGTGTGGTACATTTGTTACAATTGATGAACACATATTGAAGCCTTGCCACTAACCATGGACTATAGTTTACATTACAGTTTACGCTCTGTCCGCACAATTTTGTAGGTTATGACGAAATATGTAAGGGCCTGTATCCATCATTGCAGTGTCATGCAGGACAATTCCAGTGTCCTGAAAATGCCCCCATATTACACCTATTCTTCCCTCTCCCTCCCCTCAAGACCCTCTGGTAGCCACTACCTTTGTATCAATAATAAAAGTTCTTACACTGCTAAAATAATCATGAGTCTATAATAGAATAATAATAAGTCTACTTCAGTCCATTGTTCATTCCCCAATCTTGAGGATTTGGGGGTGGTGATGCCCACTCTGCTTCAAATTGAGAGGGAGCTTAGATCCCATAGGGCAGATGGATGGAACTATCTTGCTTGCAGTTGTAGACACTCTCTGTTCCTTGGGATGGGCATTGTCCATCATCATCTCCTTTTTGGTTGTCCTGGGTGAGTCCAATGAACTGGAGAGTAGGTGTTGCAACTCTGCTGCTATTCCGGGCACAACTGGCAAATGAATGGACCAAAGATTTAAGTCTCTGGTACATATATTTAACAAGTATAGTGCTGATCATAGGTTCAAATAAAAGGGGAAGGAGAGCCATGTGTAGGGAAACTAAAAATTAATCCAACTCTGTTACACTGGGGAGCATAAATTCCAAAGTAAGGCCCACTGACAGGATGCCACATTCCTGAGCTTTTCTGCCCTGCTTATAGTGTCTGGATGTCTCTAGAGCCCTCAGAAGCCCCACTGTTTGAGGTACTGTTTATTGTGGCAATGAGAGCCTACTGAAATGTGCATAAGCATAACCTCTAGAATGACCTCCTGGCTCACTTTGAAATCTCTTGGCCATAAAAATTCATTTTTATTTACCATTTCCCCCTTTTTGGTCAAGGTCTTTTTCCAGATGCATTGTTAGTTGGCGCTTGGTAATAATCCCTTGGTGCCAGGGAGGCTTATCCCTGGCAGTCATGTCCCAAAACTGGGGGTCAAGGTAGTGCTTTTATATGCTGAGATATGCTTAGAGAGCAGCCACATTTGAGCAACAAGGAGGCGTTAAGGAGGTAACTTGTAGGTAATATATAATACTAGGCTAAGTTTCAATTTCACAAGGAAATTTTCATAAGTACAATCATCAAGGGCCTGGCGTAATGGTCTGTCTTCCTTCACTAGGCACTACCCTCATACTCAGGGGATTTTTACTGTTCTATTGGAGAATGTAGCAGGACTCCCCAGGATGGGAATTCTATATTTTTTCGGTTACTGTGTGATTCTCCACCCACCAAGACAATGCCCCATGAACACTTGAACATATTCATATACCTTAGAGTCATGCCCCAGGTGCACCCCTCCCCACACATCCCCCCATCACTGACACCCCACACCAGTGATCCTCCCCTGCCACAGTTGTGACCCTTCTGTGATCCAAAACCTCTCCAAAACTGAAGCCAACAAAATAAAATTAATAAGAAAATGAAATAATAATAGTTTTAAAAGTTACAAATAAAATACAAAAAAATTTTTAATTTGAAATAATATTAAAAAATTTTTTAGACATTGTGTCTTTCATCACTGTAAGATCTGTTGTCTTGTATATACAGTGACAATTTCTTCCATATATTCCCCCAGTGTCATTTTTTTTTCATGTTATCTTCAAAGAAGCTTTAGATTACAGAAAAATCACATACAAAATATAGGGGATACCCATATACCCAACACCTGTCTCTTTTCCACCCTTCCCTATTAATAACATTTTACATGCAGATGGTACATTTGTTACAATTGATGTACAAAAATTGTTGCTACTAACCATGGTCAATGGTTTACATTAGGGTTTACATATTGGACCATTCACTTTTATAGGTTTTGACAAAATTTAAAATGGCCTGTATCTAATATTGCAAGATCCTGGAGAACAATTCTAATGCCCTAAAAATGCCCTATTTCCATCTATTCTATTCTTCTTTCCTCCTCCCCCCAGAACCCATGGGTTTCAATTTTTGAAGAATAAGATTCATGGTTACTTGCAGTAATATTGAGGGCTTGACATTGGTCTGTTTTCTTTTATTAAGCACTGCCTATGTTTTCGAGGGATTCTTGTCATTCTAATTGAAAACATAGCAGGACTCCCCAGGGTGGGAGTTTAATATTTTCTTGTTTATTGTTTGGGTCTCCACCCACTGATATAACACACTATGACCAGATGAACACTCACATATTCCATAGAAGCCTGCCATAAGCGGGCCCTATACCCCACACACCCAATACCCTACACAAGTTAACCCCCCACCATATTTGTCAGAAGAACATTCCCAACATTATAGTTTTAACCACAGACTTGCAAATCCCCAGAGTTCACCTGCTTCTTCCTCCAACCCTCCCCCCCAGTTCTATGGATAGTGCAACCCAACCCCTCCATCTTACTCCCCCTCACAGACCAACACTGCCAAGCCCAATCACATCACTGCACCTCTCTCACCCCCACCCACTGCCCAACCTCACCCTTCCACCTTATAGATTTTTCTCATATGGGCACCCGATGTACTTTAAAGGCTAATTTTTGAGACACCAGGGTTTCAAAAAGAGAAAGTGTTTGTTTGAACAAGCAAAGGAACACAGTGGCCTAATGGCCCAAACTGCCTCCTGGAACTGCAGTAATCCTAATAATTTATAATTTCCAGTTTTGGTAGTTTATGCTAATGAGTAATTGAGATGGATGTGACTCAGGTTCTTTATTAATAAACATTATGGGGATGAACAGGATGGGGGGTGGGTACCAAACTGGGGTGAGTCACAAGGCTACAATCATTATCAGAGATCAAGGCATCTGAGATAGGGTCAGTTACAAGGTTTTTCATATGGATATTAAACAGAGGAGGTAGGAGCGGTTACCATCACACTAGTAAGCATACACAAGGGTAAGCATAGTTTTGGAGTAACCATAAACAAAGGTAAGCTTGGTCTAGAATTACCTTCACAATAATAAGCATACACAAGGGTAAGGTTAAGTCTAGAGTAACCATAAGCAGGGGCGAGACCAGTTTCAGTAATTTCAAAAATTAACCTTTGGCTATTTTATAACTTAAAGTCATCTATATAATGATTTAGTAATCATAATTATTTGTTAATTCTTCACCCTTGGTTACAACTGTAAGACAATACTGTTTAAGAACAATTTACCTGACAAAAGGTAAAATCAAGACTCTCATAGACATAAAAATTAACACAGGTTAAATATTTTATTTAACTCATTAATGAGGGAACAGAAAGATGTTTAAACCAGTTCAAAAGAGAATCCAGATAACAGACATATTTATACATCAGGATTATTGAAATGAATGTGTAGATGGAGGCACATTCTTCCACAGTTGGGGAGGAAAGTCAATCCAAAGTCTATTGGACAAAACCTGCATGTTTACAGATGAGAATTATTTTTCATTTCTATAGTTATTTATAATTTATACAGCTGCATATTAGTTTCCATATACTTGTTAGCAGAACACTCTGGGTTCTGGGCTTCTAGGTTCTTGGCTTATGTTGCATAAAAGAATTTGAGGGCACACCATTCAGTAGGCAAGGGAGCAAAGATTTTATTAAGAGACAAGAAAAGAATACACAATCCAAGACATGGGTCGTGGGCGTGCTGCAAGGTGAATCGCACACGTGGAGCCCCGTGTTAGGCCTTTTTAAAACCTTTACTCCTTCCCCTTCGTAGTGTTGGGGAGGGACCCCAGCTGTTTGCTGTTCACGGGGCCAATGGCGAGGCGTTTTGTTTGACATATCTGGGGCTTCCCCTTGACTCGGGGAAAAAGTTCCAAATGGGACCTTGTGGCCAGGGTTTTGTGGGATCTTTCCAGCAGCCTTCCCTTCAGGAGGTTTCCAGGGGGCATCTCACAGCCATGTGGTCTTCCGGCCATGTTGTTTGCCGACCAGAGCTGCCCTCCCTCTTTGACTATACTAACCTGCCTCACAGTCAGAATCAGATAACCCAGAAGAGTGTGCTGTAGATACTCCATAGTTTTCCACTGAAGCACAGGGGATTCTTACTGTTCTATTGGAGAATGTAGCAGGACTACACTGAGTGTTAGAGAAAAGCAGCGCTCACTGGGCCGCAGAGACTGACATTGCAGGCAGAAAGTTTATTGGGAAGCTCTCCCAAAGGAGGGGGTCTGAAGAATAGACTTCAGCCCCGCCCCACCCCACCCCACCCCCCGCTGGCATGACGGGGGTCTGAAGAGAGACTTCATCTCAGCCCCAGAGGGTGGTGCAGATGGCTTTATACAGTACATCAATAGGTGGGGGAACCTCTAACAGTGAGTATGATGATTTTTCCCTATAGTACTGTATCCCCATGTGTGTCATACCATTAGTTACTCCCTACTGCCAACAGAAAGAAGTCCAAACTCCTTAGGCTGACATCCACAAATTAGCTTCGACCTCTTTCCAACACATTCTATAGTCCATCCCAGCACCCCTGTAGCCTACTTTTTTCAGCCAAAGTTAACTACATATTCCCAAATTCTACTTATTCTTCAAGTCCCTAATCAGTTGTTCCATGAAGCCATGCTGTACTTTATACACTCTAGGGAGAAATTATCTGTCCTTTCCCTTGACCTTCATCACATTTTTCTGTACTTACCTTGTTTATGGAGCATCTACTATGATCTATAGCAGTTCTCAAACTTGAGAGTGCATTAAAATCACTTGGAAGGCTTGTTAAAAACAGACTGCTGGGCCCCACCCATCCTTAGATTCAATGGATCTGAGGTTTAGTCTGAGATTTCGCATTTCTTACAAGTTCTAGGTGATACTGGACCTGCTGGTCTGGGTATCACACTTTGACAGCCACCCACCCCGAGGAACCACTTAAAAAGCTGCAGATAAAAAAGATGAATGAGACATAGACCCATCCCTTTAGCAGTTCAAGGTCTAATCAGGGTGTTGAAAGCTGACTCAACCTATGATAAAAGAGGAGTATTTTGAGGTAAGGGAGAGCACTATCTCAACTGAGCCTTTGTAGTGCCTCAGAGGGGAAGGGCCTAGTTGGATATTTGAGATTTTCCATTGTGATTTAAAGAAGGTCTTCAAATGTGGCAAGTAGGTTAGGATTGGGTCAGGATCATACTATGATAGTTTAGGATTGATAGTATAAACTGAGGATTCTAAGGCAAGAGGTTCAAAGAGTCCTAGTGTGTAAACTGTTGGTTGATGCTTTCTACTGAAGAGTTGATGGGTCTTTCAGGACGTTCCTGGAATGAACAGCGTAGTAAAGTCTTATTAATGTAGACAGTACACTGTACTAGTGGTTTCTATTCTGAGACGGATATATAAACAAATGATTACTGTGGTAAAATAAGTATAATTGAGGTAGCCACAGTGTCCTTTGGGAGCAAGTATGTAAAATATTATAACCTCCCTGCCATCTGCCACTGCGCAGAATTCTAAGATTGTGAATGTCCTACTTTGGTTTATCTCTGGTATATCAAGGAAAAGACATTATATTTAACAAGACAGTGTTCTTCCTTGTTCCTTCTTCTTTTGCTCCTTATACTAACAGCACCACCAGACCCCACATGCATACTTGCATATGCATTCAATATCAAATTTGGGGGAAGAAAAACAATTCATATTTATTAAGTACCTACTATGTGGCACATACAACACATTACTTATTTGTTTTCCATTACATAGATTTTAGATTTTTGTGATTATTATCCCCTTGCTAATGCAGATAATCCCTCTTGGGGCTTTAAGGGTAAGTGGACTAAGGAGGCTGTGGTTTGTCTCTCTCTCCGGGTGGGAGAGGAGACCCCGAGCTGGTGGCCCGGCTGGCGTGTGGGGGAATCCGGTGTGGAGGGCGACGCAGTAAAGAAGCTGCAGAGACGAGGCTGGTGGCGCAGGTCTACTTTATTAGGGAAGTGCAGTACAATTTATAGGGTTTAGGGCTACCGTGTAGCCCGCTGA
>JAQZBX010013703.1:0-39492 GCA_029593785.1 Cabassous unicinctus
AAAAAAAAAAAAAAAAGACCAACCCATTTTTGGTATTTCACCTTAGTACCCCTTTGGCTGACTAATACAAGCACTTACAATTCTCTAATTGTTGGGTATAGTCAGAAGCTTCTGGAACACTGGTGATGGAAGGATCTGCTATAAAACTTGCAGTAACTTCTGTGGCTGTCCACAAACAGCAATTGCATTTGTCAAGTGGTCCACACCCTTCTCATATTCACCTTGGGCTAGTAACTCTTCACCAAGCTGTATTTCCTCAAGGAAGAATTTCTGAACAGCTTTAGCATCTTTAAGATCAGGTAACTTGAAAAGTCCAGCTCTCTCCTTGGCAAGTTTCTGCTTCTTTCTTAGCTCTCGCAGCCTGTTCTTGAAATTGGGGTCACTCTGTCTCTTGCGGTGGAAATAAGTACAGTCCTGGATGAAGAGGGCCCCACATACACCCGTGGCAATGGTGCTGTTCCCACCCACCATTTTCTCTCCTCGGCGGAGTGTAGAGAGTGGCAGCAGGATCCCTTGAAGGAGCTGTTGGCCACCAACCCTCAAGAGGGACATTGTCCCTCACATGTCACCTTGCCAACATCTTGATTTTGGACTTCTAGTCTCCAAAACCATGAGGCAATAAATACTTATTGTTTAAGCCAACTGCTGTGTGGTTTTTGTCCTAATGGCTCTGGCAAACTAAGATAGTTTTCAAGTTACCCTATGAGCACAGAATTCTTATGGAGTTCATTAAGACTCAAGGTGAGAAAAATGTAAGTATGTTAAATCTAGGACAGAGTAAGGGGTGGGGCATTGACAGCCTCAAGAGGCTACACTTTCCATTAGACTAGAACTTGCTTCCAATGCAGAAAGAAAGCAATGTTGTTTCAAGAAACACACACTTTCTTACCTATGTTACTTGTAACCAGCCACTTACACTAAAAATGATGCTATAGAAGGAAATAAATAGGGCAACTCACAGTTGCTTTTCCTTTTAGTTCTTCTTACTCATACATAAGCTGAGTGGTAGAATATGACAAGTTTCCAGCAATTCTGCATATGAGTTACATGCTGTCATATTTACATTTATTTTATTTTTTTAAAGATTTATTTATTTATCCCCCCCTTGCTGCTTGTGCTTGCTGTGTCCATTCGCTGTGTGTCTTCTCCGTGTCTGTTTATCTTCCCCTCGCTGTGAGGTCCCGCTGCATCAGCCCCTCGCGCCACGTGGGCCGGCCTGCCCTCACAAGGAGGCCCTGGGAAGCGAACCCGGGGCCTCACACATGGTAAACGGGGGCTCTATCGACTGAGCCACTCCCACTTCCCCATATTTACATTTAAAACTGGCATTACACAATATAAAGATAGATGGTCAAATTTATGCTAATGGTTAAAATTTTAATTTTATTTACTTTGAATACTAAATAGCAAATATCTTGTTAGAGACTGTATTTGTGCATTTAATTTTAACTTTGACACGAGAGTAACCGAATACCACTCTGCTCACATTATCGTGCTGTAAAGATCTGGGTTCCTTTTTACTCAATCAGGGAAGATGGATATCAAATCAGATACTCTTCAAAGCCAGGAGAGAAGGTTCAAGATGAAAATGATTTTCCAGGTGACTTTGAGTCACTTAAAGATATTCTATTAACACCTTTCACCAGTAATCAGGTTTATTTTTTATATGAAGAAGGGGAGGAGGAGGAGGAAGAAAAAGAAGGGAGGAATGCCAGGGGGAGGAGGAAGGGAAGAAGGATGGAAGGAGGAAGGTCATTGTTAGATTATCCCTATCAGGATTTGGAGGTTTAAGGGTTTAAAAAGGACAATGCAGCTTAATCCCAAAGAGGGGGGCGGAGAGATGACTCATCCTGGGTCTCCAGTGGGACAGGCTGGAATTGCCTTTGACACTGTACTCCTGGGGTGGCCCAAGTGCTGGAAATGACTGCTTCTAGGGTGCAGAGGGTCAGTACCACATGCTGCCACCCTAGAAACCTAGCAACGGGGACACTGGGCACTGATCCAGGGGCTGCTCACTGAAGTGTCTCCCTCTGAGGAGCTGGGCCAGCCCAGGCTGGGATTTTGGCCAGCAGGCATCTGATCAGATGGTGGAGGACCAGCATCCACTGGGGCTCAGTGCAGCACAGGAGGCTGTGAGTCGATTCGACCCCTGGGCTTTTTCACCGTGGATAGAAGTTGGATGCACCTCCATTTGCACTGTACTAACTTTCTCGAGATTCTGAAAAACTGGGAGAGAAATGGAATACTAATAAAGAGAAATTTGATTTCCTACTAATCTGGTCAGTGGGACTTTGCTGGTTTTAATTTAACTTGGGGAGAGAAAAGCAGCACAGTCACGTCTGAACCCCCAAGGGTAATTTGGCAATATTGAATGCACAGCTGTTTAATACAAATGGCATACTAAAATTCAGACTTTCATATTTTATTAATTCTAAGACACTTTTTACCCCCAACGTTGAACATCTTTCAGATAGGGATGCATTTTTACAATCGATGGCATCTTACCAGTGCTATTGTTCAGGTGACAGTTCTGACCATGCTGTCATTATGACACTTTCTTGTAAGGTCAAGAAAGTAATGGCTTCAAAACTGGCAGAGGGTAGTCAGTGATTTAAACGAAAACCCAGTGGAGCCCTGTGTTTCAAATGCTGCATCATCAATGTTCTTGAGGGCCCTGAGCATGATACTGTGTGGGAAAAAAACAGCTATTGACAATTCTGAGTTGAAAGGCAAAGGAGAAGAGGCAGATGCTCAAAGTGAAAAAATTAAGCAGTTCTTTAACTTTCTTCTGCTTATATTATCCTTTTAGTATGTTTTTTAAAATAATTTTTTTTCTTCCTAAAAATCCATAGCCCAAATGTAATCATGAGAAAAACATCAAAGATAAGCTAAAGGACATTCTACTAACTACCTGACCAGTACTCCTTGAAACTGTCAAAATCATCTAAAACAAGGAAAGTCTGAGAAATTGGCCTAGCCAAGAGTTGCCTGAGGAGACATGGCCACAAAATATAATGTAGTACCTTGGATGGGTCCTGGGACAGAAAAGGGCATTAGGTAAGAACTAAGGGCATTTGAATAAAGTATGGACTTTAGTTAATAATAATATATGAATGCTGGTTCATTAGTGTGCAAACATTCCATAGTAATATAAGTTGTTAACAATAGGGGAAATTGGGTATGGAGTTTACAGGAACTCTCTTCACTATCCTTACAACTTTTCTGCAAATCTAAAACTATTCTAAAATTTTAAAGATTATTAAAAGTAAAATTCTCTCTTTTAGCAAAAATAGATAATACAAAATTTATGTATCAATAAGCCAAAGGAAGCTCTTTCAATAAGCATAAAATAAAGGTTCTCAGGGATGAGAAGTTTCATTAATTAGCAACTTTATTCTTTTTTACTTTTATTTAAAGTAATGGTGTGATGGTCAGTTAAAGGTACTTTAGAATTTGATGAAAAAAAGTTAACTATTTTTTTATTGGAAGCCAGTGTTGCACATCACAAGGCCACTAACAAATTAAGGATAAAACCACCCATGAAACTTGAAAAAACTCTATGCCCACAGAAATCTCCACGAGAAATGGAATTAATTCATATTTGTATCTGCAAGCATCCACATGCCACACTTCTCTGTAATCTGACCTAAGTGGGTACAATCTAAATTTAAGCATTCTCTTTAAGCTCTTAGCATTTGGCAGACAGTTCCTGTGCCTCATTCCATTAGTGCTGAGACTAAGCACGGGTTTGAAAAAATACCTTGGAGAAACCTCCTTGTGTGTGTGTGTTTTCCAAGTACATAGGCCGGAGATTGAACCTAGGACCTCGTATGTGGGAATCCGGCACTCAACCACTGAGCTATATCAGCTCCCCCAAGTTGGTTTTTTGTTTGTTTTTTTTTGCTTGTTTTTGTTTTGTTTTTAGGAGGCACCAGGAACCAAACCCAGGCCCTCCCAAGTGGGAAGCAGGTGCTCAACCACTTGAGCCATATCCATTCCCCCTCCTTGTGTTTTAAGCTCACACAGTGAGTTCTACCCACCTGCTTGTTGGGTCTGAAAAAAAGAACCTCACTGGGGTTACCATGGCTGGAGTGGATTAGCAAACTGAGCTCCAGCCCAGGCCTTTCGCTTTGTGCTTCTGTCTCAGCTGCCTTTGCCCTTGCAGCAGAGAACAAACACCATCTCCTGGCCTCCTGGTCCTTGAGGGGGAGAAGGGAGAGGGAAGCCTCAGTAAGGAAGAGTTAATCTAGGCAGAGGTGGGCAGCTGGGTGGGGAGTTGGAATGTAAGAAAGAGTAAAATGCAACACGCCTGCCAATTCTTTTTAATCTGAAAGGCTTCTACCAGTTCTAAGATTGCAGTTCTGTGAAAGATCCTGCTCCACCACACCACCCATTCTCATATTCCAGTGACAAGGAACTCAGTCACTGGAATATGACACCATAAGAGCGAACTGGGTTCAGCAAGGTCTGTGAATGATTCGTGTTTGAACTGCAATCCATATACATCCCGAAACCCAGTGACTGGAAAGTGATAGGCCGAATATTCTTGATGCAACAGACACATTACTAGCAGGATAGTAGCAAACTAATCCACCACAAAATACGCTAATAATTAAGTGACCCTAAATTACAGTTGATCCTTATTCACAGATTTCAAATTTGCAAATTCGCCTACATGCCGAATTTTATCTGTAACTCCAAAAATCAATATTGTGACAATTTCGTGGATATTCACGGACATTCAGAGTGGCAAAAAATTTTGAGAAGCCTAATATACTTGTTACCAGCTGAGGTTAAAGAAGGTGACGCTCTACCTTCTTGTTTCAGCTATCACTGTATGCAGCATTCAGTGTGATTTTTCACATCATTGTGTTTTAGGTTGGTGACTTTGCTGTTTAATATGGCCCCCAGCACGGTGATGAAGTGCTGTTGTGGTCGGGGGCAGTCCTAGCGCAGCCTGCTGCAGTTCCCTGGGACCCACGGATACCTCCTGTGTCAGCCTGGCGGGATAAACACAAACCCCCAGCAAATAAGGGGACTGCTGGTGTATTCCTTCCCCAATTACCCAGAGTAAGTGTAAACAGTCACTGGAGACAGTCTGACTCTGGTGGGCTTGTTTTAGGACATCCAGCTCACACCCCGGTGGTCCATCTGTCCCTGGTGGAGGAGGGAACAGGGCTCCGCCACCGCGACAGCACATGGACACAAGAGAGGGGTGCCTTGTGCAGCACGGCCCTGCGGCAGCCACGGATTGAGACCCACTGGCTATGGGTAACCAATGCCCACTAGTGAAGGTGACCTTGCTCAGTCTCTTCTCTACATGAATAAGACGTCCCTCCATCAGAGCCTGTGGGCGTCGAGCTTTTGCTGGCATCGAGCTTTTGCTGGCGACCCCCAACACCTGCAATGGAGTGGGTTGGCATCTCTGTAGGCGTCTCTCCTGACAGCTGTCTAGCGTTCCTAAGTGCAAGAAGACTGATGTGTCTTATGGAGAAAATACACATGTTAGATAAGCTTCGCTCAGGCATGAGTTACGGTGCTGTTGGCCATGAGATCACTGTAAATCAACAATGTATTTCAAATAAAGTGTCCTTAAACAGAAACACACATAAAATAAGGTTATGTATTGACGAGTTGATGAAAATGTTGTGACCAGAAGCTTGCAGGACCCAACCCTGTATTTTCCCCTAGGAACCATGGTTCAATATTCACTAATTCAGTGTTCGCAGTGACATTGTAGAACATAACTACCGCAAATAATGAGAATCAACTACAATTACGTGTTAAAACTCTAGTTCAGCAGCAATTGTTAGTTTTGACCAACTCAGGATCATGACTGATGAGCTTTCAGGAAGGACAGTGGCTCTTCCAGAAGAATACAGATGGATATTTTTCTAGAAAATTGGGGACTTTCTGCTGTATGCAAGGGCATATGCTAAACAGTAACTTTGCAAAGTTTCACAGTAGCCAGAAGACTAAGTAGAACACAGAGTAGCTTAAGTTATGTTACTTCTGAACTAAATTTATTATATTTAAGTTTATGAATATACAATTTTAGTAGTGTTTAACAAATCACTCAGTAGATTCCTAGCATGTTGCCCTTAGTTATACATAAACATTAATGTGTATAGAATTATGTATCATTACAAATTAATATAAAGCCTCCACTTATTAGAGTTTTTCTAAACCCCATATAGGAAGACTTGGTGGGCTAAGGATCACTCTGTTTATTTTTGTACCTTTAAACCCAGTAACATGGTAACTGCTCAATAAACATTTCCTGACAGAGAGAATGAATCTTTTCTTGTGTCCCTTTATTGCATGGGGTTAGAATAAACATGGACAAAGCCTAGGGCTTTTCACAAAAAAATGGAAAAAATAATTAGGAGTTTGGGAAATAGCAGTTAGTGAAAGCAAATAACCCTTTTCAGAATGTTAGTAAATTTTAAACAGAATTATCTTTGATAAATTTATCTGTAGTATTGTTGTTGTTTTTTAATAGAAGGTGTTTTTGTGTCTACGAATAATCCTAATTTTTCTTTCACCTGAAAAAATATTTAAAGCAAATTAATCCTATGCCATCTGGTACTTCATTTCATTAAACATGCAATTGCTTGAATATTGAACCAAAACTCACTTTGACAGAACATTTTGCTATGTCTCATGGAAGATGAGATTAGAGATTATGCGGTCACAGACCTGCTTTTAAGGAATTCACAGCCTAGGCTAGAGAAAGAACATGCATAAACATGAAGGTAACAAATGAAATGCTAATATGCATGGTACAGGCACAGTTTGCAAGAGGAGTTGTTCAGAGTTGTTCAGGATTGAAGACAGCAGACAGAATCAGTCCCTTATCTGAAATAGGAAATGTGGATTTAGCTTGGATTAGAAAAAGGGGATGTGGGGAAGCCAGGGATGGAAGGAAGAGGAAGTGAGAGTGGGAAGGCAGGCTTTTCCTAAACCCGGAGATGAACACCCAGAATTAAAGTCTTTGCTATATCCTTCACTGTTCACAGCTCACTAAAGCAGTCTGAAAGGAAAGAGGCACCCTTTTTAACAAACAAAGGGGCATTTTAAAAACACATTCCATTGAGGAAGACATTATTGGAAACTTTTTCTGAGAATTTTACTTATTTCAGTGACAGGGAGGCAGTGGTATTGAAAACACATACTTCCCCCAGGGCCAAGAACAGTGCAAAATAGAAATGTGGGACCCTATTTAAAAAGCAGGAAAAAGTACCAAAGGTACTAAAAATATAAAGCTTTTTCCCTTTTTCCATGGTCTCTCTCAACTTGTCATGGAGTTTTATTATTTCCTATTAATGTGTCCCATTGCCCCCCCTCCACCCAATAAGCTCAGACCTTCCCTTGGCCTCCCCTGCCCCATCCTCCCATGTGTAAGAACCTCTCCAGCCAGCTGTAACCACAGGATCAAAGGTACCCTTCCCACAGGCCTGCCACCTAACCCGTGGTAGACCTCCAAGGGACTGCAGCCTCTGAGCTGGGATGGCATTGTGTACCCGGATCAGGGGTGGGAGAGAGGCTTGCCTCTGCCAGATCACCCACTGAAGACATTGTGACACTGCCGGCCAGGTGGGGACAGCTGCCACCATCCCTTGCCAGGTGTTACCATGGGCGTGTGTATTCCCCGACCCTCCTTGTGCCCCCACCAAGGTCTCTGGTTGTGGGCTGCACGGTGGCTGAGCAGGTGAGAGAGGGGAGGCCAGGAGCGCAGGGCATCAGGGAGGGGAAGATGACAGGAAAACCCTCTCAGGGGAGCTGTGGGTGGCCAAAGGCACAGGAGCCCAGGCTCCAACTCCCCGCGACATGCTTCCATTGGACTTCACTTACAAAACACAAATTGAAAGACAAAATTCTGAAAAATTTCAAGACAGTGACACCAGAGCATTAAACCCTGAATGCAGGGCCCTTCTCTGGGACTGCCCTGACCCTGCACTTCCACCCGTCATCCCTGCACACTGAACACAGCTAGGATCTACCAGAAAATCTCTATTTCCCTCCTGTGATCCTGGCACAGAGTCTGGAGCATCTCGTTCAGCAACTGTCCCAAACTAACCCTGTTTCACTTTAAAGCTCTGACAAATTCTCTCCCTGACATTGCAAACAAATATTTCATATTTAATAAACTTTCTCTTACCCACTTGCCCCAACAGTCAGCACACACCCTTTCCTAGTTTACCAGACCAGCTAGGCATTAAAATTGTTGGCTTTTTTGCTTGTGGTTTTTGTCTGTGTTTTATATGTGCACCCCACAGAGAAGATTAGTGTAGGGTGTTGTCCGCTGTCTGTTAAATGGTTTAGGCTTTGGCACGGGGCTTGCTTTTGAAGTAGAGCCTGAACGGGCACATACATATTTTCCAGTGAACTCATCGCCTACTAACTGTTATCTCTGCAGGAAGTACTATTGAAAATTCAGAACTTCATTTAAACATTTTTTCTTTTAACTAATAGAGTTAGGCCACATTAGCTATCAGATGGTGAGTCTATTTTTTTTTTTCTTTTTAAATGCTCTCATCAGCATTAAGATGCAGGGGTGTGAGGTCAAGGTTATTTTCTACAAGCTGAGGTTTTACATAGGGTTTTATTTAAAGTAACAGAATACCTACATGCCACAAGAAATAGCATGGTGGTCAAATATGCAGGTTTTGGAGCCAGCCTGCCACTTGTAGATTTTTTAATCTCTCAGGGATTTACTGTCTTCATCAAGAAGAGGAGGCTAATAAAAGAATCTGCTTCATAGGATTGCTGCAAGGATTTAATAACCCATTTTTTTTGTGAAGTCATTGGCCCAGATTATTGTAGGTGCTCAAAAATATTAGGTTTTTTCTTTGTACTAAATGGGATCATCAGCTAATAGCTTGGCAAGATCCTCCACTCAAGCATTTATTGACCAGCTACAATGTGTCCACCTGGTGTATGGAACACAGAGACAAACCTGTGACAAACCTCCTCCCCTTGATTTTCTTTTTTTTTTAATAGGAGGTACGGGGAATTGAACCCCAGACCTCATACGTGGGAAGCAGAAGCTCAACCACTGAGCTACACCCACGCCCCTCCCCTTGATTTTGTTCTTCCTTCCTTGATGCAAAGGAAAGGCTTGTGATCAGACTGTGAAAGACCATGCAAAGAGTTTTAACTTTCCTTCTATAAGTAAATTATACATACAATTTTTCAACTAACCTGAGGCATTTTTGGGAGAAAAGGGGGCACTACTAATAATTATGCTAGAGCAGCAGATATAAACCTTGACTATGACACATAAACTAAGCTATATAGTTACTTTACCAATAGGATTAGCATAAACTTTTTAAACCAGTTGAATAATTTCTTACCCTGGTGATTTCCACTCTAGGCAAGTAAAGATTTGTTGAGTGGGAGCCTCTCCCAGCAAACCTCCCATCAGACTCTGAGTAGTTAGCTACAGCTACAGATTATATTAACCCTTATTGTGGGGTACCTGAGGGAAGGTAGGCCATCTCTGTCCTGAGGAATTTACTATTTGACATCACACAGATGCAAAAGAAAAAAAAAAAAAAAAGCCAGTTAGGCAACAGTACAAAACCGAGTATATCCAAGTGCTAGTCTTTAACACAGAGCACTCCAGATATGGTCCATATTTGCAGAGAGCACTAAGTGTCCATGGGAAGTAAAATGTTTAAAGGAAATATACAGGTGATTAGGAAATTTGAATTTGATTGTATTTCTTGGTTTTGAGGTATTTCCCTAAAAATAAAGGAAATTTTAAAGTCTTAATATTATCTTGTATATCTCTTCCAGATAACCTTCTATTTCTTTTTTACTGACAGCTAAGTCTTTCCATTTAAAATTCCTTCTCAAGAGCAAGCCCCTTGCAATGAATCTGGAAGTATATAATTTTGGCCCATAACAGAAGTGTCATAAGCCATTTTGGGGGGGGAGATGACCTTTTAAATATACTTGAGAATGTATTTTTAAAAGTTCGATTTTGGTCTCAGTGTGTTGCATAATACATTTGAAAAACAATGGGTTGCTTTATATTTCAATATTGTACGTTTTAAAAATTGTATTTCCAAGAAAGATAGACTTGGAGACAGTTTGACAAAGTCAGGCAGACCATAAAAACATTATGGTTGACTCCAATTTAAAAAATAGGACTTTGAAAAAAATATCTTCACCAAAACATGGTGAAATGGTCATCTGTTATCAAACAAGGCCTTTTGTGTATAAACTCACAGTAAATTAAACAAGTGGTGGCATGATATTTATTAATTGGCCACCAGGCCAATTTCTTTAAAAGCCCTTTTTGAATCTTACTAAGTTCTGCTAAATTTTTGCACCTTGGAGGAAAATCAAATGATTCTGGGTTTCCTAAATTTTCTTATGAAAAATTTGGATTCATCTTGAAGATTTAAAGCCAAGTTCTTCCCAAGTGGTAAATATGTTTCCAGAGAAAGAACCAAGTAAGAATTAGATGAAAAATTTGAAAATAGTTTAAATGAAAGAGAAAAATCTGTCTTAAATATGACCCACAGCTGTTTCAGACTTCCTTCCTTTCATTCATTGTCCTTTTAAATTTATGGCAACATTGGAGGTAGAAACAAACAAACAAAAAAACAACCCCACTAAGGTCCTTAGAGTCTTTAGCTCCTGGGAGTTTATTATTTGGGGGTAAGGTGGGGAGATACAAGACACACAAAAATAAAAGCAAATAGCAATTCACTGACATTAAGAGTGATGGTAAAGAAAATATTCAGCTTCTAGGCTATTTATTGAAAGGGATATAAATGTTGATTGCAGTGGCCGGAGATGGTTGTGGAGACTAGAACAGGTAGGACTTGGTAGATGAGCAGCACATAATAAACAGAGATAGTGGTAGTGGTGGAGGAAGAGATGGAAGGGAACAAGTTTGGGGACACAGTAAGTGCTTTACATGTTGTAATTCATTTAAACCTTAATGAGTTAGATAGCCGATAGCCCTTTCCATAACATATGGACTCTTTCATTTCCTGTTTTGGTTTGGTTTTTGTTGGAAGGAAATAGAACAAATGTCATGTTCTCATTGTCATCTACATTTAGTATGGCAAGTCACAATTCTTGCTATGTTCTTGCTAAAAATTGCTTTATTTTTATTTTTTTTATTTTACCGGGAGGTCCCAGGGATCGAACCCAGGTCCCTCCATATGGGAGATGGACACCCAACCATTTGAGCCACATCCGCCCCCTATTTTTGAGGTCACCATATTCTCCTTCAGAAGCCACAGCTGTGGGATTCTAAGAAGCATCTGATGACTGTTTTCCCTAAGTGCACCAAACAGCCTCAGCACAGGAGTCTCCCTAATGATTGAAATGATAATGACTATGGGAAAGACTCATTGTGAACACCAAAGGTACTGCGTTACAATCTTGGGTTTTACCTGTTCTTTTGTTTGTTCACCTATTTTGAGAGTTAACACTCTTGTTCCTTCCAGTGAACCATACTTGTGTGTGATAGAGATGAGCATGGCTACTTCTTTTTAGTAACTGACATGTCTGCTAAAGCAATCTACCGCTACAATTTTGACAACTTCCTTACTCCCCCTAAAAAACAGAAAACAAAACCACAGTACTCAGACTTAGTACCCGTTAGAACAGGGTTTTCCAATCTAGGCACTAAAAGCTTAGCTGGTCAAACCTTTAGTGATGATTTAGCTCAGCCATTAGCAATTGAGACAAATGACGTGCAGAAAGGTTAGGTATTTCATCTAAGACCACTCAGCTTGCTATAATAGCAACTGAAAAAGTTTATAAACATACCTCCTCTGGGCTAGGTTCTGTATTAGCTGCCTTGTATAGTTTATCCATAGTCTATACAATAGTCCTAAAAAATAGGCAATTATTCTCTATTTTACACACGAGGAAACAAATTCAGAGAAGTTAAATGACTTACCCAGAACTATTCTATAAGTAGTGATGTTGAATTTGAACCCAGGTCTGCCTGACTCAAAAGCACTATGTAGTCCAGAGGCTTATCTTCCCCGAGAACACAGATCTTAGCGTTCTGATCCACGGCTATTTCTAGTTCACAGCATCTAGGGCGATTTTAGCATTGTGTCCTCCTCACTAGAGCAAGGAATTACTTAAAGGGGTTATAAGCAAGATGGCAGCTGGGAAGAGTAGTTGAGAGGCCCATGGCTGAGTGTGAGAAATGTGCTCTCTTTGGGAGGTGAGTGTAAGGGCGAGCAGCTGTGAGAACATGAGATTCAAAAAAGTGCACCCTCTAATCCCTTCGGGGTCTCAACACCTGGCTGGATGACAAATTCTTTGTTTAGAATTTGTGGTAGTTCTGAATATATGGTCAATTTTTTAAAATTTAAGCTTTTCTTTCAGTAAGAATACTAAAATAACTCCTCAGCTTCAATCACATAATTGATGGAATCTAACGCTTCTTTCCCAGATGACACTAATTAAAGCATTTCAGATGTCAAGAGAACATGATAAAGTATGAGTCTATAAAAGATTAATTCAAGACAATTCTCATTTTTTTACTTTATTGGACATTGACGAAATTATCAGCAGCTGAATATAAAAGCAACAAGCAAAAACTGAAGGTGTAACCCAGAAATGAGAACATTTGTAATATACACCAAGGGAGGAGGATACAGAAACCTAGCAGATACATTAAATGTGAATCATTTTTTCACATCATTGCAGGACTCTCTTAGCTATTAATATTATTAATAACCTGGGGAAAAAATTATTTTGCTACTTTGTCTATTGCTCCAATTGAACTACTAAAAACAGATCGATTTTTACAGAAATTTCATATGAATCTTAATTCCCAAAATAGCAGAAAGGATTTTTCACTTTTATATGTAAGACCAGTAAGTGACTTTTGAAAATGCCTGTGTGTATGTCAGTGTGTGGGGGTATATTGAGATGTTTAAATGTAGAAAAGCTTATAAATTATTTAATGGGACTATTGGTCTGCAGACCACTAAATATTTCTGAATGATCAAAATCTTCTCATTTCAATGATTGGATCTTCAAATACATCGTTAAACAAGTGAACACATTAGATGATGTGGCACTTAATATTTGTTTTGAAAATGAAAGCGATCTACACTGTATTATGTTTGGATGTAGTTCAATGCAACTGAACAAATACTACTATCCTATTACAAAAGAAAATAAGAGGAGCTAAGTGATGTTTTTTTTCCATAAAGATATAAAAATTCCTTGCTCTTGTACTTCACCTTGCACTCAAGGGATTTCAACTCATCACTTTATGATCATGAATTCATTTACCCGCCCACAGCCCATCTGTGGAAAACAGACCTTATTACTGTTTTACAGATGATCATACAGTAGAGATTGGTGGCAGAAAGAGAGTAGAATAGACAACACATTACAAACATACAGCTTGTGGCAGGTAGAATAATGATCCCCAAAGATATGCATATCCTAATACTCAAAACTGTGGATATGTTAGATCACATCACAAACAGAAATTAAGGTTGCAGATGGAATTAGGGTTGCAAATCAGCTGACCTTAAAATAGAGTATCCTGGATTGTCCAAGTGGGTGCAATGTAATCACAAGGATCCTTAAAAGTGGAAGAGGAAGGCAGAAGAGGAGGTCAGATGATATGATGTGAAAGAGACTGACCCATTTTTGGCTTTGAAGAAGGAGAAAGTCAAAACAAGTCAAGGAAGGCAGGCAGCTTCTAGGAGCTGGAAAAGGCAAGGACACAGATCCTCCTAGGACTTCCAGAAGGGAATGTATCTCTGCCTACTCCATCACTTTAGCCCAGTGAGACCCAAGCTTGACTTCTGACCTACAGAACTGTCAGGTGATAAATTCATGATGTTTTAACAAGTTTGTGGTAATTTGTTACAGCAGCAATAGAAAACTAATATACAACTGCTTAATCAATTAAGAGCAATAATACAAACAAAATCACTATGGAAGACTAATCTAGGCAATCAAAGGATAACATTTAACTTGGAAACACAAGTCCATTTTGAAGTAATAAAAGTTGAAGCACACAAAATCCTTGGTGTAAAAAATACGGAAAAGAAAATATGTAAGAGGAATGCTTTTTCTCTTCTACTAGAATACTAGAAGAGAAGGGGGATTAATTAAAAGAACACATTGATCTAAAGGATAAGGTAAGAATCTTTAAAATGCCACTTGGAATGGCTTTCTAGGAGAAATTCTGGAATCTTCATCTCTTTTAAGATAAAGAGTCATCTATTTTATCTACCCCAGATGGCTTATATATTTACTTACCTAGATGACAAAGGCCTAGATTCAATAATCTCTCATGCCTCTCCAGCTTAAATATTACACACAGACTTGAATCCATTCAATTTAGTGCTACAAATATTTACTGCCTATATACTCAATGAAAATTACTGTGCTATGAGTAAACAAAGAACAAGACACAAACATTGACTTCAAAAAGTTCACAGTTTAATAGTGAACTAAGGTAAACAAATCATATTCAAGATAGGCAATAAAAAGAATCACAAGGGATGGCGAAGTGATACACTAATTAAAACCAATCAAATATATATCAATTCAATGAATTCTGATTGATTCTAAAAAAAAACAAAACAATCTCCTTGGCCACCCTTGGAGATTACCAGGGCACCAACTTAGAACAATGAATATTTATCCTGGATTTCCTAAAAACATTATATATAAGGGAAATAAAGTTAAATGAGAGAAAATTCTTCTTTATGGTAGATTTACAGCTAAAAAATGCAGAAGGAATGATAGAATTAGAAAATCACGATGTTATAACCCCTGTATAAAATAATGGATCTGAGCAACGATCATCAACAGATGCTGAAACTATTAAATGAAAATTTGGTGGGGAATTTTATAAGCTGAGACCACCTAAACACACTAAACAATTTTAGCATCACTAAGTGGAACAATCAGCCATTATGTAGCTTTTTTTGTGAGTAATTAGGAAATACACAATACCACTTATGTAGCATTATGTCCCCAAAAGAGTTGATTCCAAATCTAACACAGCCTACAGATAGAATGATCTTTTCATAGGAACTACAGTGTATAGAGAAGCTAGTTCAACACTACAGAATGAAGCAACCAATTAAATACATACTGTGGACACTGTACAGAAGAAATGACCCAATTTCTCTAACAAATCAATGGAATTAAAAAAGGGAGGGAAGAGGGGATTTTTATAGAATAAAAGAGACTTAAGGAACATAACCAAAAGCAAAATTTAGACCTATTCTGGATCCTGATTCAAATAAACCAACTCTAAAAATACGTTTTTAAGGTCACCAGAGAAATTTAAATATGGACTAGGAATAAAATGATATTAAGGAATTATTATAATCTGATAAAGTCATGATATTTTTAAAAATATTTCTTATCTGTTTAGAAATGCATACTGAAGCATTTACAGAGAAAAATACAACATCCAGTTATGCTTTAAAATACTCAAGAAAAAAATGTATGAAAATTGTGTAAAACAAGATGAGCAAAACAATGATATGTTTTCAAGCTGCAAAATGAGACAGGAAAGTTTATTATAATATCCTCTCTCCTTATATGTTTGAAATTTTCCATAAAAATTTTTAAAGGATTAAAGCAGTAATAAATAAATAAATAAATAAAATAGAAGCTTATCCATTTGCTCAGCTCTCAATGAAACAGTGAAAAGTCTGTATATTTTTGCAAGAAATTGTCTTTAGTTTCCTGCATACATTTTTCATTAGCAATTTTACTTTTATCACTTTAAGATGGGATGCATTTCATCTCATATGAGAAGGTAGTTTACAATTGACCAAATTATCAATCTACATAACAAAATAAAACTATCATAAGTAAAATATTACTTTTAATGCTTAACAAAGAAAGAGGCAGTAGATCTCTTTCTATTTATGTGGCAGTAAACATATAACTTCTGATCACTTTTTATAGTAAACAGTGAATATCATGGGGAACATTTGCAAAATTTCAAATTCCTTATGCTTTATATGGTCCAGGATAGAGTTATTACATTTCTCAGAGTATCTAATTCTCAAAGTTTTTGGTAAAAAAAGTGTTTGCTTTAAAGTCATTATCTTATGGAAAATCTAGTCAATTAACGTTATTCTCTTGCTTGATTTTATAGTACAACAGAGACTTTTCTACTGAGGAACAACAGGCTGCCGGGCAAAATAGATTTATCTTCAGCATTCCCTGTGTATGTGCATAAGTGCCAGAGTTCATGGAAAGGCTCTTTAGCAATATAAATCTCAGACTATTCAAGAAAGTCTTTGAAAGCATTCATTATAGAGGATCCTTTTATTAAAATGTCATTTTAAAAGCTTTTATTTGAAGATAATTTTTCTGAAGAAGGATTGAGGGTGACCCACATCCTCAACTTATACTTCAATTATTAAAAAACATATTCAATGAAATATAATTTTTATAATACATAGAGAAAAACTAATCTTTTTGCCTGAAACACGAAAATTTTAAAAGAAATGTAACTTTTTTCTTTTAAAAGTAGCTTCACATAAAGAGACACTCAGAAAGCTATTCTTATTACCTTCCACCAGAGGAAAGTAAAAATATGGCAGGGAGGGGAAATTACTTCACCTACATAAGCTCTGTTACAGAAATTTATGTATTTTAGCTAATTTTTCTCTACATATTTTTAAATTATATGGTATGGGGTTGTTACTATAATGACAATAAAGATGATTATTTCAATATGCAATAAGTATTTTTTAATGTAAAGAATTGGGCTACAAATTACAACAATTAGGAGTTGAGGATGTGGAAGAAATGGTGCTTAACCTCAAGATTTTAAGTCATGCTATACCCATTATCTTTTACCTTCTTTATTCCAGAGCCTAAACCCCAAACATCTTACCAACTACAGCCTGGGTGGGTTTCCCATCTGCAGGGAGAGGGAAGTACTGGTTTGGTGATATGTTGCTGCCATATCCCAGGAGAAAACCTTCAAGCTTTACATTTGGATTTGGACGCAGGAACTTCAAGAGTATGGAGTCACTCGTCGTATTGATGTGGACTTTCAGGCTTGGCCTTTTACCTAACGATGAGAATAAAAATTTTAAAAAAAGAAAAGGTGGTTATTATTTTACCTTTTCAGCATCCCGGGACAAATTTGGAGCAAAGTTTAGTTGCTAGAGGCATTGTTCTTAGAAACTATTCAGTGTAAAAAACAAACACCTGAATGGCCAAAAGACAGCTGATTTTTGAGATTAAAGAAAAACAGACTTAACATGTAAAACAGCCTGGAATATAAAATAAAATCTTAGGGCTTAATGTTTGGTAGTTTATTATTGAGTAGACAGATGGAATTAAAGACTATTTTGGCTATCCACAATTGGTCAGAACTTTCAATTTATATACACTTTCTGGGTACGGGGAAAGAACTTGAAGTTTGTTATTGATAATAAATGTTGCACCTCAAAAAAAAAAAAAACCCACTCTATGCTGCTTTCCAGCCTGGCCACACACCCTGCCACTGGACTTAATAATAGAGTTTGAACCAGGAGAGCAGAGGGAAGGTGTCTGGCTTAAGGATAATGAGATGGTAGAACAGGGAATACTTAAAGGAGAGAAGGTTGAGGAGAAAGATGATTAGTTCCATTTGGAGCTTGCTGGATGAGCAAGACAACTACATGCTGATGCCAACAGTCAGGTAAATATTTAGTATGGAGCTCAGGAATGGGGTACAGGTCTATCTGGGTGTCATCTGCTTAGAAGTGACATTTGATGAACTTTCCCAAAGAGAGTGAAGAAAGTGGGGAGACTTTAGTTAAATGCTCAAGGCTTTTTTATTTTTAAACTCTGTGGGCAGCAGGGGCAGATAGTCACATTAACCAAAGGTCTTGTCTTTTGTCTTTGGAACTAGCAAGAGCTGAGTTCAAACTCCAGCTCTGCCACTTATCAGGGTGAACAGTAGCAAACTATTGAACATGCTTGACCCTTAGTTTCCTGATTTGTATGTAAATTGTGGATACCAGTATTTACCTTACCAGATTGTTTACAAAGATTAGTCCAAATGGCATTACCATAAAACTGGTTTATAGTAATGAGTAATGCTCAATAATTGGTTACTAAAACAGGTTCACAATTCTTTAGACACAATTTAGAAATTCCAAAAGCTTACTAAGGTTTTTTGTAAATTGGTATAAAACTAATTGGGCAACAAAACCCCATGTGAACAGATATGAAGCCATTTAGTCTTTCTTTATACCATTCACATGTTTTATTGTCGAAATATTAATGTGTTTAATTAAGTAGTTCTGGTCAAGAACCCATAGAGGTTATGTAATCTATGGTCTAAGCATCCTATTACTTTTCTAAAATTCAAAATGTTTCTGAATTCCACATGTCTGGCCCCAGAGGATTTTAGATAAGACATTTTAGACCTGAATCATTTTCCTTCTTTATTCCCAAGAGTAAAAATATTTTTTAAATGTTTATCTATTAGAAAGATTGCACTTACCAATTTAATAAGTCACATTCTATTTCTCATTAATCAAAGATGTATACTGTAAAAACACCAGTCGACATGCCTGTACACCATGGGCTTCCCAAGATCATTACACTGAATTGTGACACTCATGCCCTGGGACAGCCTCAACATAACTACATACAAGGACCCATTAGACCTTTAAAAATATATAAACAGCCCCTTCTTAGATACTTTTATCTCAGCAACTAGTACCATAATTTCCGTGTAGGTGCATAGTACTCTGAATTTCCCAAGAATTTGATGAAAGTTTTATGACTCTCTTGTTTCTCAGATTTCTATTCCTACCTCTGTGACAAAATTGAAACCCAGAGACACTGGGAAACTTACCCAAAGTCTGAGAAAGGGAACTTATAGCTCATCTGGTCCAATTCTATCACAGCATTAATAAGGAAACTGAGACCAGGCACACCTCAGTCACCCTATAAGTCAATTACAGAATCAAAACTGGATCTCAGCTTCTTACTATGCTGGACTTCCTACTCTAATTTCTCTGAGACCTTCACCATTGCCCAACAGAGTAATGAGAGGCCAAGGTCCAGACAATAATGCTCAAGGTGAAGATAAATGCTGGTGCTTTGTCCTAACTTCACCAGATTTTGATAAGGTGATTTAGACTTCTGATAATACACAGATTTCATACAAGCCAATTTTCCACTTCTTAGCAATGTGCTTAAATTAATTATAGAGTTACTCCATCCTCTCAACAGAATGGAACACATGTAAGTCAAGCACATATTCTGCTACCTTAGAAGGTTTTCAGGCCTCATAATAAATCAAAACACAGCCCGCCTGTTTCCAGCACATTTGTGAAGTTGGTAAAAAAACACTGAGGCTGTACTCATATTTAACTAAGAGCCAAGGGTCATGGCATCATCGTCACATTAGACCTTTTGCTCATGGACTCTGGGCTGATGTACCACATTATTTTTCCCCTGGGAAAGTGGAAATGACCACTACACCATGTGAGCAAAAGGAAGGCCATAAACAGAGTAACTGCCCAACTAAAGTGGAAGTGATCACATTTCCTCTGCACAGGACTTTTCATGACCCCAGTCCTTTTCTCTTTTGCTAAGAATTTATGTTTAGAAATCCATCAAACTGCACGCAATTTTTCAAATGAATTGGTATTTAGCTGCCCTGCTTTCTCCAAAATTCCAATTCATACTACTCTCTTTAGCTAAACCTGTAAAAAGTCTTGAAAAAGAATGACACATAGACATATCTCAACTCAAAATAGCATCACAATTTAGTAACACATTGAGACCATCATTCCAGTTCTTTATTTAGAGCTAGAAACTCAAATTCTTTCATTATCTTGCCACGCATTATCTCTTCTCTTATTACTTCTCAACATGGATTATTTGTTTTTGGCCAGTATAATCTTGACACTGTGTACAATCCAGTATGAATTACCTCTATATTTGGTTTGACTTCTCTTCACACCTTTGGCCACCCAGTTATTGTCACATTGACCCTTTCACTGCTCAGTGAAAAGGTTAAGCAACTTTTGTCCTTTTAGTCTGAATAAGTTTGCTAAGTGTTCCTTCCAAACAAATGTTTGGACTAGTGTTCAATGACATTTTACACTTATGGACATTTCACCAAATATTTTAGGGTAGATCTCTGTGCATCCCATCTTAATTTTCAATCTTTAATAATTCTGAGAAATACTGATTTAATAGCTTGGAACACTAGTTATGTAATGACAGTTATCTTTCAACATTGTGTGAAGACTTCTGGGTAGGTGACTTAAAATAGCAGTAACAGAAAATAATATAACACAATACAAGCTTAAACTAGCCTAACATTTATAAGGAAAATTTTATATAGTGTATTTTAGTTTGCCAAAGGGCTGCTGATGCAAAGTATCAGAAATGTGTTGACTTTTATAAAGGATATTTATTTGGGGTAAAAGCTTACAGTTCCAACCAAGGCCATGAAAAGCTCAACTCAAGGCATCAAAAGAGGTGCTTTCTCACCCAAGTTAGCTGCCAAGTGTTGAAGCAAGATGGCAGGCAATCTCTGCCTTCCCCTCTGGGTTGTACCATTTCCTGGGGCTCAGTGGAGGACAACCAGGCATGGGGCTTTTCTTTTACTGGGATCACTTTTCTCAGGCTCGGCTGCTCTGCTTTCTTCCTGATTTCAGCTGCAAGCTATCAGGCAAATGGCTCATCTCTCCCTGGGGCCTCAGCTGATTGAGCCTCTCCTTTCTGTCACAAATAAAAAATGACAGAGCTCTCTTTTCCTGTGTCTGTCTGAGTGGGTCTTTTTCTGTGTTTCCATTTATATCATATCCAACAAGGAGGCAGAGACTCAACTTGAGTCACGCCTCACTGACATAGCCCAATTGAAAGCCCTAAATCAATCTTATCAAGTAAACTAATCAAAGGCCCCTGGCTGAATTTAATGCAATCAAAGGGTATCACAGCCAGAGGAATAGATTAGCTTACAAACATAATCTTTCTCCTTTTGGGATTCCTAAACTATTTTCAAACTGCCACAACTTGTCACCTAGAAAAGCCCAGGAGTACAGAGAAATAAGAGTACTGAAAGAACATTTTATTGCATCTTATATGAGAAATGAAGCATATGTCAACAAGAGGAAAGAAAACAAAAGAAGAACATGAACATCTTGGGAAAGCAATACCAGTATAGTCAAGAAAAAAGTTTGCATATTGGCAAAGTACAATCTTGGCTCTATGACAGTTGTCTCTAATCTTTCTGTTTGCAACACCCTAGGATATTTCTAAATATCTCAAAGGGTGTTTTGAAATTCCAAAAAAGAAAAATTGTCTTTCAAAACAAAATCAGAGTTAATCTACTTTTAATTTTTGAGAGTAAATACATGCAGCATTAAACATAGTGAGGAAGGTAGTGAGGTTGGAAAATCATACAAAAGACAAGGCTTTGCAAGCCCAAAGACCTCTTGGAATCAAGCCAGAGGCAGTTTGCTGTTGTTGCTGTAGCCCAGTTGCTGAGCAGACACTTAATATTCACTCCAGAATTTTGAGTGGCCAGGATCAGTTTCAGTCAAGCTCTGCAGATATAGCCTGAACACATGGCACTTGGTTAAACCAGCTAAACTCCTAAAGATGTCCAATCATGGATCTGTGAGAAAGGAATTAACTATTACAACCTATCGAGTGGGTAGAATTCTTTCATGTCTAACCTCTCATTAGGTTATCTTACGCTTTCCAAAATATTTCAGAATGTAGTCTATATTGTCTATATCAAGCTTCTCAAGTGGATAAAATAACCCCAAGAGAAAAACTGAAAAATATTAAAGCTCTCTTCTAAAAATAAAGTATATCTACTGCTGTAGCAGTAATATTCACCTTAGTGACTATGCTTTCAATGTTGTAAAACACTAATGAAGAAAATAGAAACATTCTATATGGCAAGTTTGGGCTTAAACCAAATCAGGTACAGAATTAAGTCCTCTTAAGATACCAAGTAAAAGAACGGCTGTAATACTGATGTCAATAAAATAATGACTCATTTCAGAATTAAAAGATAAACCCTGTTCTTAACCACAGCATGTTCTTCTTTTTCACACCCATTGCTGAGCCATGTTTTACAAAATCAATTTTTCTGCCTTACCGAGATGATATCAATTCCCATCAGTTCAGAAATGGCATGCATATACATGTGATTTTATGAGAAAGAGACCCCATAGATTATTAACACACTTTTCTTTCTATCATGTCAGATGTCATGTTTTAGAGGTGATAAGCAACATATTTCTGGATTAGTGATTTAAACATCAGAACTCAAAATCATCTCTCTATATTTCTTCTTTCTTGCCTTATTTAAATTTTATGTATTGGTTATTCCTTTTATTCCACATAATAAGAAATCACTATAAAGAACTATTTACAAGGTAATTACTTAGTAAAAATGTCAGATAAAAATAAAGTTTAAAAATTAAGGTTTAGTTTTAAAGCCTCTTTAAAGAACTTCTCACTAATATTTGGCTCATAGGTTGAGCCAAATGACACTGCTAATATTTGACTATTTCTGACCTACAAAAATGGCAACCTATGGCTCAACCTAACATGTTTTGGATGAAATAAGAGGTCCGATTCCAAAACATTACGAAACAGAAATACAGAGTTTCAGGGCATATGTGGATTGATTAGGAATATATATAAAACTAAGAATTTAGTTCTTAAGAGAACTCAATTGCAGATATAGCTTAGAATATTCTGTGTTTCCAAAATAATTGAAGATGGAAACTTAATTTCAGTCGCTTTGATGAAAACCCTAAAATGTTTAAATATTGCAACAATATCAAAAACTAAGGGCAGAAATTTTAACTGTTCATATTCAATTGCATAAATTAATCTCTAAAGAGTAATTAGTCTTTGCTATGTTGTCTTTTCCAGGTTTTATAACATCTATACTGACATCCTCATGTAACACAGCAAACTCATAGTTCAGGGAAACTGGAAATTTATGGAAAATATCAAAGGTGGGCAAAACTGTATTATTTGATTACTTGTTCTTATTTTTAAATCCATAGTACATGTGTTTCCTAGAGGAAGAGAAGTACTAGTTGTCATTCCTTCAATAAACTTTCAGATTAAACTTATTTAGAATCTGGCAACCACAATAAGAAACATCCACTTTCTCAACTTATTTTTCATAATAATGAAAATAATGGTAGATTTGTATCTTGCACTATTTTATTGAGCTCTTAGCTAAACTGACTTGTGACAACATATATGTTTTACTTGTGCAAATACCTTATTTTTAGGGAGAAGATTTAATAATAACAGCATCATTAAGAAACCAGGAATAATTCTAACTCTCATAACTCTTGGTTTGGAAATACTCAGACAAAAATATCAGAACTTTTAGCTTAGCTTTACAGTGTGGATTTAATACTTCATGAATGTAATATGCACCCCTTAAACTATGCTTGGCACTTTCTAACTTCAAGACAAATGTTCTATACTTCAGCTATGACTGATTACTAAAAATGACAACACTAAATACCCAACAGGGTTGAATACCTGAAAAAGAGGCATTTCTAATCATCTGTGGTGGACTAGGAGCTACTAAAGACAGCAGTGCTCTTTCCAATGAACTTGTGTTGAAATCGTGAGAGATTTGGAGGGTTAAGTTATTCAGCCATGCACAAATGCAGAACAAAACTAAAATGAACAATGGTGGGCACTCTGATTGTGTGCTTTGTACTTTTCAAGGGTCTCATAAAAAAAAAAAGAAAAAAGAAAAAAGATGTGTTCTGGTAGGAAAAAAGTGATAATAATCTGACATTTTTAATTACTATCATTTTGCATGCCTTTTGATAGATTTATTGTTTTTGTCCTTTAGTCTCTTCCACCAGAAAATTAAGAATAAAAGCTATCCCTCTTAATAAGGATATTTCATTCATTAACTCAACAAATCAACAGATATTAGAGTGTCTTACGTATGCCAAGATTCAGAGCTAAGGACTGAAAACAGAAAAATACTCTCAAGGAATTTATAGGCTAGAAAAAGAGAAAGAAGGCAAACTCTTATAACACAATAAGGAAAGAGAAACGGGTATAAATGGAACAATGCACACTCTCCAGGATATATAGTACTGCTTTTCTATTCCATGTTTAAGGACAAGTTTCTTACTTGGGACCATGTATATGAGAATGAATGAAAGTACTGTAGAAGGCAATTTCTCTCCCATTGTTTTTAATTACTATGATATAGATATGGCTTTCCAAATATGTGACCATGATCCATAGTATGAAGTACGTTTTATTTCATAATCCATTATATGTATATGTATATGCATATGTATACATATATCCATGCCTATGCCTATGCCTGAACCTATGCCTATACCAATACCTCTCTGGAGCATGTTTTTATGAAACCATACTTAATCCTTTTATGTGTTGAATTCTGATACTTTTCTGCTCTATTCTACTTTACTTTTCTCTAAATGCTGGTTGCCACCTACCAAATTGATTTCACAGGGCACAAAATGGGTCAGTACTGACAGTTTGAAAATCACTGGCTTAAATTTTGTAATAATGGTACAAGAAAACCATTTTAAATATAAAAATATAGGTAGGGTGAAAATAAAAAAATAGGAAAGAACATACTTACAAATATAAAAAGTAGGAATGGCTACCAGATAAAATAGATTTCAGAACAAGGAATATTACCAGGGATAAAGAGGTATGTTACATAATGATGAAGGGATTAACTCATGAAGAAGACAGAGCAATCCTAAATATGTATTCACCTAACAAGAGAGCTTCAAAATTCATGAAGAAAAAAATTGAAAGAACTGAAAGGAGAAATAGACAAATCCAGAATTACAATTAAAGATTTCAACACTTCTCTCTCTATAATTGACAGCAAAAGACAGAAAGTCTGTAAGGATATAAAAGACTTGAACAATACTATCAAGAAGGCTGAATTACTCAACATTTTTAGGACTCCTCAGCTAACAGCAGGGGGAAATACACTCTTTTCAAATGCTCATGGAAAAGTCACTAAGATAGACCATATCCTAGTCATGACACAAGACTTGACAACAGTAAAATGATTATAATAAAACAGAAAAATCTTCAAATATGTGTAAATTAACAAAAACAGTCTTCTAAATATCCATGGTTCAAAAAAATGACAAAGGAAATTAGAAAATATTTTAAACTGACTGAAAATGAAAACACAACACACCAAAACTTGTGGGATGCAGCTAAATAAATGTCTAGTTAGAAATGTCTAGCATTAAATTCTTATGCTAAAACAGAAGAAAGTTCTAAAGTCAAAGATCTAAGCTTTCACTGTAAGAAACTAGACATAAAGGACAAATTAGAAACAAAATAAGTAAAGGGGGGAAAATAAAACAAATTAAATAAATAAAAATTGGACAAATAATAGGAAAAATAACTCCATGAAACCTAAGCTGGTACTTTTGGGAAGCCCAACAAAATTCGTAGGTGTGTTCCTGATGGTCTTTGACTGGTGTGCACGGACAAACTTTACAAACAAACAAAAAACTACAAAGCAATATTCCATTTAAAAATAGACAAACATTCTTAACAAAGTACCATCAAATCAAATCCAAGAATATGTGAAAAGGATGCCAGTCATGACTAAGTAGAGTTGATGCCAGGAATTCGTGATTGTTTTTAACATTCAGAAACCAACACATGTATTCATTATATAGAGAGAAACATCATATGATCATAGTAATAGATGCAGAAAAAGCATTTGACAACATTCAACAATCAATAATTTTTTAAAAATTTAGCAAACAATAAATTAAAAGAAACTTTGTCAACCTGCAAAATTTACCAACCCAAGGCAAGGATGCCCATGCTCACCAATTTTATTCAATATTGTACTAGAGGTCCTAGGCAGTGTGAAAAGACAAGGAAAAGAAAGAAGAGGCAAAAAGAATCAGAAAAGCAGAAAAGCTTTTTATTTGCTGATGATATCATTGTTTATGTAGAAAATCCAATGGAATGTACAAAAAAGCTAATGGTACTAATAAGTGACTTTAGCATGGTGGGAGGATACAAGGGCTATATACAAAAATAAATTGTATTTCTACATACCAATAATGAGCAATATGAAAATGAAAATTTTTAAAGTTCCATTTACAGTAGTAGAGAGCATAAAACATTACAGGCACTTAACAAAAAATATTAAAAGAAATTAAAGAAGACCTAAATAAATGGAGTGCTTGCCATGTACAAGTATCAGGAGACTCGATATTGTTTAAAGGTTAATTTCCCTAAAATTGATCTATAGATTCAAAGCAATCCAAATAAAAATCCAAACAATTTCTGTAGAACTTGACAAGCTGATTCTAATATTTATGTGGAAATGCAAAGGTTTTAGAATAGCCATAAAATTTTTAAAAATGAAAAACAAAGTTGAAGAACTTAAGCCACTTGATTTCAAGTAAAGCTACAGTAGTCAAGAAAGCATGGTGTTGCCATAAAGATATACATAGAGACCAGTGAAACAGAATAAAGAATCCTGAAATAAACCCACACACGTGGCCAGATGATTTTCAGCAAAGATGCCAAGGAGATTTAATGGGGAAAGGGAAGTCTTTTAAACAAATGGTGCTGAGGCAACTGGATTTCAAATGAAAAAAAAAAAGGACCTAGAAACATACAGGACATCCTACCTGGCAAATAACTTTCAATGGATCGTAGCTCTAAATCTATGAGCAGAAACTATAAAACATCTGGAAAAAATAGAAGAAAATCTTTGAGACCTTCAGTTAGGCAAATATTTTTTTTATTGGAGAAATTATAGACTTACAGAGAAATCATGCTTAAAATACAGAGTTCCCATTTTTCAGAGAGGTCCCCCAAAATATGAAGCACAGATTTTAAAACCTGATAAATTGTACTCCATCAAAAATTTTAAAGTTCTGAAGTTTAAAAGAACTAACAAGAAAATGAAAAGTAAGCTATAGAGTAGGAGAAAATATTTGTAGTACAGGAATTTATTGAAGGAATTGTATCCAGAATATGTAAAAGAATTCTTTCAACTCAATAATTAGAAGACAAAACACTTATGGAAAGGGGGGGAAAGATTTGGCTATCTATGAATAATAAAAGAGATATAGGGATAGCCAATAAGCATATGAAAAGATGCTCAGCATCAGAAGTTCTTAAATGTTTCTGTAAAGTCAGATACTAAATATTTTAGGCTTTGCAGGCTAGTGGTCTTTGTTGCAACTACTCAGGTCTGCCATTATAGTGCAAAAGTGGCCATAGACATTATAGAAAGAAATGGACATGACCGTGTTCCAATAAAACTATATAAAAGCAGGCAGTGGGCTGGATTTGACCTTCCAGTTGTAGTTTGCCAACTCCTAGGCCAATATCATTAGCATCAAGGAAATGCAGGGATATACCACACATGTAAGAATGGCTAAAATTAAAACACTATCAGTAAGTGTTAGGTAGGATATGGGGCAACTGGAACCCTCATTCATTTAGAATGGGAATGTTAAACAGTATAACCACTTGGAAAAATTTATTGGCAGTTACTAAATAGCCCATCAACTTCATTTCTAGGTATTTACCCAGGAGAAATGAAAACAGAAGTCTGCACAAGACTTGTATGAAAATATCCAAAGCAACCCCAAACTGGAAATAACCCAAATGACATCTACAGTTGAATGTATAAATATATTATGGTGTATCCATATAATGGGATACTTCTCAACAATAAAACAGAACAAATTATGTAGACAACAACATCACTGTATCACAAAAGCCATTCATCAAATAGTACATATATTTAAAACCAGCAAGTCTTTATCAGGCATTATTATCCTCCAGTATATGAAGATTCTGGGTTTCAAAGGTATTCTACATTTTTCTTGGGGAGTGGATGGCAAATGGAAAACATTCCAATGCCTTTTTGATCACAGTAACTTATTAAGGAGCTATCAAAATGTCATATCTTGAGACTATATACCAAACTGGGCAGTTACTGTCTGACAACACAGTCAAACGCTTCCAGAATATCATAGTTGGTGGCATAGATTTTATTTGATTGAACAGTAATGCTAAATTATACAAACCATAATTTTAACAGAGGACTTTGGCAATAATTTAACATTTGTTTTAAGCCTAGGGATTTAAAAAGAGATCATGTAACACAGCCTTGGTGCTCAAATGGTACTCTCTGCCCCCGGTACCAGGATCCAAGGAAAGGTATTAGAAAGGAAAAGAAAACCATACGGAGTTTCAGCATCAGGTGAAGGAGGTGGCCAAAGGCATTTGTACAAGTATCTCCAGCTGTTCCTGATACTTAAATAGAAATGTGTAGTCTATAATCTACGGCACGGCTTTTCTTACCAATAATGGCAGCAACAACCTGAAAGCCAGTGATGTGTGGTATTTCTCCCCAGTAGAAAAAAGCAGGAAGGTTCAGCTAAATATTTTAAGGAGAATGAAGAATAAATGTTATCAATTAATCATTTTAAGCATCATTAAAACTACTTTTAATAATAAAAGCTACTTCCACCAGGGTTGTAATGACAAGATGCTTGAATAACCTCCCATTGGAAGGAGAATCTGTGTAAGATGGTTACAGAGATAAGGGAAGTCATGTTCCATTCTGCAGTGGCACGATGACACTTGGTAGAATGAATTAAATGGTTTTGGTGCAGAATTATAATTAAAAGCACTCGATGCTTCATCAGTGTGCTCAATAAACATCTGCATTGTACCCAAGTAGCAGTTTTTCTAAATGCCAAGAAACATGATATAAGCAAGAAACAGCTAAAGGAGAGTCCTAAGGACACAAGATCTTTGTCATATGAACATTACCCTGTACAATTTTAGAGCAGTCTTATCCTCGAAGTGTCTCCTGGGGTGTTCAGCAGAGAAGATAGACCCAGAGCAGGAGAGAGGTTGGCAGGAAGAGAATTGCCATTCATTCCTGACAGACAGATTTCTGTTTATGAGCAGAAATCTCAGGGCAGATTCAAGAACTAATGATACTTAATCCCCAAATTGCAAACCAAACATTTTTTTCTTAGATTAAGAAAAAAATCACAGAATAATTGTTAGTCAAAGTCTTTTTAAATTTCAAGTTTTACTTACATTCCAACTCTCAATCCCATATATCCTATGAAATCCTGACTTGCTGGATCCCTTGATTGGAATCCTTTCTCAGAATCCCACAGATTCCCTAATACTCGCTTCCAAGCTATGGAATGGAGTTTTGCCAAGGCCCAAAAGAGAATTTCTGAGAGCTTTCAAAAAACAATTCTGTGGTAAATATGCAGCGACTCTCAACATCTTCCAGAAAGAGGGATTCAGTTGACACTACAAAACTCTAAATGCCACCATTCAAACCATCTTCTATTTGTGGCAGTATACAACAGCTATGTTCACAACAGGCAATGCAAAAATAATTGCTGCTTACACAGATGGGGGGTATGATAAGGGTGACCAACTTGTCATTCTCTAATCTCTCCCTAAGGCCTCAAGCTGCTCCCACCCACCCTGCTCTTCACGTTACATGATTTTGATTTCTATCTTCCCTGCCTTCTGATTCAGCAGTCACTGGTAAGAAGGGAAAATGGTGGTGGGAGGCCTGGTTTCAAGGTGTGAGCTGGATAGGGACTCAGCCACAAACACTTTAGGCATTGTACTCCCTAATTTGCAAATGATATTATGTCACCAAATATATAAAACCAGTTGATGAATAGGGATCTAAACTACAGATAAGAATAATAGAGAAAAAGAGATCCTAGGCCTTCAGGGTATGGTGAATTAATAGCACATAACTTTAGAGTTGGACAGAAGGCATCCCTACTTGCATTCTGTAAGCAAAAATCTGAAAAAAACAATTTTAAAAACTCCTTATTTAAATCATTAGATAAAGCAAGGTTTTTAAAATAAATCTAAAGAAAAATGGCATTTAAAAAATTGTACAGAAAAAAGCCTGTGGTAAGAGTCCCACAAACCACATGAAGAGTGCCAGGGAATGGGAGCCTTTAAGTAAACTCAGAATTCGACTTTACTCATACATGATCATGTGTTAGCAAGAAACTCAAACTACAGTGGTCGTGTGATTTCTGCTCCAGGGTAAGCAGAACAGCACGTTCCCTCCCCAAGATGTCTTGAGATGTGCCTGCCAGCTGGAGGACATGTTCCCACATGCAATGTGTGCTCTCAGAGTTCAGGAAATGAAAAGTCCCAGCTCACCTGGAAAGCTCCCCTCATAATGCCACACCAAAAGAATTTTCATACACCTCTTACCCCAGGAGTCAATTAGTTATAACTTTTCATTAGGGCCTTATGGTACCAAATACTAGGAAGATGTTGTGAATTGAATTTAGAAAGAAAAGACGTTTTGCTACAACTCTGAGGGGGAAAAATCTTCCTAATGGGCCACATTATATCTGTTTGCTCAACTGTTTATATGTGTGAATTCTCTTTCAGCTAAAATAACCACAATTTCCACTTTGGTCAGAATTCCCAGTGCCTTGATTCCTCAAGCCAATATTTCACTGTCTGGTGACTTTGGATGACTGGAATGTGACATACTGAACTTGCCAATGTTGACATTTCAGCACCACTTGGCAGAGCTAATTGTTTTACCAAAGGAGCAATAACTTCATTACCTACTTTGAAACCCAACTAACAGCAAAGTAGGAAAATAATTTTTCATAGGCTACCTTCTAAGTCAACAGTCTCGCATTCTTAAGGAGAAATCTCACCTGGAGGCATACAAAGTTGTTATTTGCACACACTCTTGATATAATTGCCATAAAATTACCCTTTAAAATATAGACTATGTTGTTGTGGTTGTTATTGTTGTGTATTTTTTTTTCTGGGCGGGGTGTGGGAGGGTTAACCACATGCAATCAATATATTTGGGATAAAGAAAGATAGACAGTGACGTAGTTAACTTCAAATAACAAAATCTAAATAAAATTTATATTTCCTTTGGGGAATATGCATCTTTACTCATTTGCTTTTCATTTTATCCTTTCAGTCACTATTAGGTGCTATGTATTTGTGTTATAAATTCAAATATAACATGTCTGTCATCACAAAGACTATGTATTCTAGTAAGCAAGGCAGATGAATAAGTCAATGATTTCAGTGTAGCACTATTGGTGCAATTAGCACAATAAGGCTAGAGCAGAGGGGCTCTAAATCTGATGGAAGGAATGGCAAAAGTTGCCCTTTTAGTTTTGTGAACTAATCATGAGTTATTCCATGAGGATATGCCAAATGCAGGTAGAGATGTAAGGGGGAAAACACTGAGGTGTCAAATTATGTTTTGTAAGACATTTTCTGTACCTCTTTAGAGAACTGGTAGACTCATAGCAATTTTTTTAATAAGTGAAAAAGAAAAGTAAGATATTCAGTGGAAAGTTTGTCTATCTATGTTGTACCAGAAATTCATTCCATTTTATTGCTGAATAGCATTCCAGTGTATGGATAGCCTACATTTTGTTTATCCATTCCCCAGCTGATGACTATTTATACCATCTCTAGTTTTGGATTATCATGAATAACACTGCCATGAATATTAACATACAACTCTTTGTGTGGACATACGTTTTTATTTTTCTGGGGTGGATACTTAGGTTTAGAATTGCTGGGCTGCATGGTAAGATTATGTTTAACTTTTTCAGAAACTGCCAAGCTGTTGTCCAATTTCATATTACTCTTTAAGTTTGTGAATATTTGTTTCTTGAAGATAACTCCAAATATCACCTAGGAAATGAGCTATGCTGTTTTATCACTATCATCATTTAAATATTACAGAGTTAAATTAATAATTTTAAAGCCTAGGACTTCTGTCTTTTGTCATTAACAGATAAGACTTATCTTGTTACAATAATTATTTTTAAATAGAGTAACTCCAATTTATCCAGAATAAATGAAATAAGCTTTATGCAGAACAGTACAATGATCATTGACATTCTTAGCCATGACTATTGTACAGGATAAATTCATGAGTTGCCTTCCCAATCTCCAGTCATTTTCACTTTCAGAGTATTTTAGCCTATACATATTATATGAATATTTGTTCACTATAAAATTAACCAGTTCTGGAGACATTTAACTTTATTATTATTTACTGTTAAAATTAAAGTGAGATTTGATATAAACTTTGACCTTGTGAACCAAATGCCTTAATTGATATTTCTGACTATGGAAATAAAATGCCATTTATAGTAACTTGGTACTCACTGCTATTTTAATAATATTTATCTTTGTTTCTTTTTCAAAGTAAAACTTAAAACATTTTTGAATTTTTAAAATATTTTCAATATAAAAAAATATATCAAATGCATGTTCATGTGGGTATATATTTTATTAACTTCTCTGATGGTTTATGGTTAATGTAGCACTTGAACTTTTCTAGGAGAGCAAAGGAAAGCCAAAAGGACATGGCATCATTGCCTACTGGTCTGACAGTATTAAAATTTCCCCATCCTCCATGGTGGATGTGGCCCAAGCTTAAGAACAGGTGCTTAAATTCAGATTTTATAACATTTATAAAATGTTAACAAAATCTAACTGAATGGACACATTTGGAAAAACGTGCAGAAAGGAAAAGTTAAGACTGCCTCCTAACTCTTTTTTATGTGACAGCATGTTTTTTTCTCTTTTTCTTGAATTTACATTGTAGGAGCTACAATGAGTTGTCCCTAATGCCATTATAAACTCTAAGCATGGAAATGAAGAAATGAGATTGTCCTTTGAGCATTCCATGTGTTTTCCATGGGAGATTGTTCCCTGGATGCTGAAAATATGAATACTTTGATTCTCAGTTTTCATAACATCCCCAGTATGGGATGAATCCATTTAGGTTGTAAGGCAAGCAGAGAGGGGGCAGGAGACAGAATAAGGACTAAAATAAGGCGAAGTTGAGATAGTGAAAGTGATTAGATAGGAGAAAAAGCTGAGACAAAAGATCAAGATTGGAAGATGAGGCCATCTATTTGGCAGCAGCAATCAGACACAAGGCAACGTTAGAAAAAAATCTAGGATCTCCACTGCTGAGGGGCCCAGACCCTCCAAAGAGCCATAGCTGCTTCCAGTTCTGGCATCTGTGATTTCTTGAGAATTTGGATTCCTAATTCATCTCTGTGAAGAACTCTTACACTGCATTCCCAATACTCTAGGGTTACTAAATCTGTCTCTGTTCTTCACATATCCATGACCAGGACACCTTCGATTTAGAGTCTAGCTTACCCTGTAAGTCTACCTGCAGGGAGAGAATACTCTAAATCATGCATTTCACTAAGGTGTCTTACATGAGTGTCTAAGAGGGGACCTAACTAGTCTGGGAGGTCAGGGAAAGCAGACCTGAGGAAGAGACATTTCAACCAAAATCTAAAAGTTGGGTTGGAATTAGCCAAGTATAAGTGAGCATATGGGGGAGGAGGGCCAGGATCAGCATTCTCAGGCCATGGGAAGAGCTTGAGCAGAGGTGCTGAGGGAAGAAGTTAATGGTGCATTTAAAGACCCTAGGAAGGAAGCCTGGCTCAAATGTGATGGGCTGAAGAGGACAGAGGGGGTCAATCAGATCACGCAGGACCCTGCAGGCCAGGTTAAAAGGTACACCATTGTGTGAGAAGCAAACCTACTTTCCGCCTGTAAGTTCCCCTCTTACACAGATGCCAAAATTCTGAGAAATGAATAATGATAAAAATTTAAATCTTGGGCAGTTATAAATATACCCACATGACAGAAATGTTGCCTCGGATGCTTGAAGCAACAAGCATCTCAAGCAAACTACTCAGAGCAAGATTTGATGAGTAGGGGAAGAAAATGCTTTTCTTTAAATGAAAAAATACCAAAGATAGGTTACAAATAGAGCAAAGTTTTAAATGAAAGTCAAGATGTGCTATCGAAATTGGTTGTCATTAATTCTGCTCTTTGGCCAAAAGCTAAATGAAAATAAAGCATTTGGTTTTAATCAACTCTATTAGCAGGGACGGTCTGAGAATTATGCTGTCTTCTCCAAATCATTCACCCTTCATTTCACTGTCCTTTCCAGGCTGACAGCACATTTCCTATGCCCTGGCTAGCACAGTTTCATTTCCCTTTCCACCACCATTCCAATATCAATCCTAGAATTGACTTTTTTTTTTAACTTAAAAAGTATACAAATAATACATATTTATTTTAATGAAAATGTTAAAGAATAGAACAAGAGAAAATTAAAAAATATATTTCACCCATCATCTATCATGCATAGAGATCTATAAAGATTTATTTTTGTATATCCTTGCAGATGTTTTTACTTGGGTATGACACATTAATTTACAAAAATTATTTACAAAAATAGGATTATATTCTAAGTGTGTTATCATCTGTATTTTCCTTAATGTAAACATACCTTCTTCTTCACAGTTTTAATGACTGTACTTTTATGTTTAATCATCATTCATAAGGATCTTTCTCTGACAGTAGATAACATGATGCCATATCATCTCAGTGAGTTAGCAGAGATTAACAGTTTCACAATTGAATTTATTTCTATGATATTTGGTATTCATTTTAAGGGTGAGGAACTGATCTTAGAGAGTTTGTATATTTAGTTTGTGCCCAGGTTTTCATCACATTTTAGATCTGTCATATTGAATCCATATGACAACTGGATAAACTCATTAAATTGTTTGTGAGAACAGCTAACATTTTTGACTATGAGGATGCTGACATTTCCATGTCCTTGAGATTCTTTATCTGGTCATATAAGGAAGGGGCTTTAGGGAGGGAGGATTTCATAGTGGAAAACCTGTGTTCAAATCCCAAGTTAAACCCTCAATTACCCTTGTTATATGAATGATACACTTAATGTCTGAATGTCCTTTTTCCCCTATTAAAGAGGTCTAATCATAGGTACCCTCTCAGAGTTGGAAGAATCAGATGAAATAGTTTGTAAAGAAGTTTCTAAACTGTATAGTTCAGCAATAGCTGTCATCAAAGTGACTTTATTCATGGGATCTTTTCTATTTGGGCATAGTTTGGATTTTTAAGGTTCCTTGCATTTCAAACAAAAGCTCATTCTATCTAGATGTAGCTTATATGTAAATCACAAGCTACTCAAGGACACTGTTCCTAGCACAATGCCTGCCACAGATAGGACATTTGTTATATATTTTGAATGATCAAAAACATTTTGTGTTTGATAGGAATTAATACTAAGATAAATGAGTTTTTTTTTCCCCAAAGAACTTGTATTGGAGGACATAGACTTGTAAGAGTTACTACTCAATACACTCAATACATTTTACATGGAAGAATGAGCCACATGCTGAGGTAATTCATAGGAAACTGACTAATTACAAATGGGTGAGTCAGGAATGGTATCTTGGAAGAGATGGCATCTAAGCTGGGTCTTGAATGTCATGAAGGACTTTCCAAAGAACAAGAGGAAAGGAATTTCAGACTGAGGAAAAGTAAGGATGAGTGTTAGGGTGTTAATATCTGTGACAATTCATTCCATGTGACATTATGTAAGTCATGAGCTATCAAATTTTATTGTTGGTCAAAACACTCTTTCCATCCACTCTCTAATTTAAAATGAATATGGGATCATAAGTATCTTATAGCACTTTATATCCTTCACAAGGAACCTCTTTCTTCCAAGACAGGAGTTATTTCTAAGGTCTCTAAATGTCAAAAAGTACATGTGCTTTATCACAGTGGGTTCCACACTTCTACGCATCTCATACTGGGCATTCACAGTAACATGATGTCCAGTTTCATGGAGCTGCAGCAGTGTGGCCAGAGGCCATGTCTTTAAGCCCAATATACTAAATTCAACTGAGGAGATAAAGATGCACCCCAGTCTTCTCTAAAGAGCAATTGTAGACTAATTCTAAATCTTCACCTCCTACAGCAACTTTTCATAGGAGAGCAGCTAAAAAATCCATTATTTCCCACACTATCATTAGGAACAACTTGAATGGTTTCAATGGTTCTGGAAATGTTTGAGACAAGACATGGAGAACTCCATGTTTCAGATATTTGTTTTAAATTCCCTTTCTCAATAATGTATCAAATGTATTTAACATCATTGACCGCCTCAATGCATGCCTGCTGTGCACATGCAGGCACACACCTTGGTTTTGCTATATAACACATAGTATCCTAGCCCTCATTTTTCTATGAACACTTCTCCATTTTGCTTCTCTTCCTTGTCTGGCCCTCATAACTGGGTAATTCTCTAAGTTACAGTCTTTTGCTTCTTTACAATCAAGGATTTAATAGTAACTTAGCTGCTAACTTAGTGACTTAGTTTATTCTGAAATCTACACCTCTATTTTGAATACTTACTGGGCTCCAGTTCTACAGTCTTTTTCTTCAGGGATACCAAAACTCAACCTCAAAAGTCAGTCTATCTCCCCTCCCTTCCCTGATTCTTTCACAGTCCTAGTCTCCCAAGTCAACTCTGTGGAGACATGTTTTATATCTTGTTACAAAACTGTCATCAAACATTGAGCAGTCCAAATGCAAAGACGCCTGTGGCTTTGCATCGCTATCATCCCGACATTGGAACAAGGGCTCTCTTCTGAAAAGCTAATCTTTTGAGAAAAAAGTGACTTTCCTCCTTTGCTTTCTTCCCACTTAACCTTGCCCACTGTCATGCAGGCTATTATGTTATAATTTAACATCATTCAAATTATTTGCAATGAGTAGTAAATGAATTGATGTTTTACAGCAATTCCAATTTTACCCTCTTTCCCAACCAATACGATTTTTGCTTTTATTTCTAGTATACTCATTTTGCGTATCATAGAATAAAATCACAGATATTTCTACTGGCATTCTGGTCTCCCAGGTTTCAGTCAAAACTGGCCCCCTTCCAGTTCAATTCAGATCAAAAAATTATTTTTTGGTTTCTGTCTCTGAGCAATGCACTTCTTATAAAGACAAAACCATCTCAACCTTGAATGGTTGTTAGTTTCTCCAGTACATAGCCTACATAAATTTTTGCACTATCTTTTCCTTTTTTCCACACAATCCCATTTAGTTCACCTGAACTGCTTACTTTTCTAATTTTTTCTCTCTCCCTCTTTCCATTTCCAGCTTCTAAAAACCTCATCCTGTATCCTCTTGATGTCATCTTTTGATTCTTTTCAGTCTCCAAATATAGTTTCCCTAGCCCCCATTCCCTTTTCAAGGAACCACATCTCTGGGTCCCAAACTCTGGACCATTATGTCTCTTGTGCCTGCGTAATGCCCGCAGTCTTAGCCTGAAAAGACTATGCAATATTACCCATTTTTATAGTCACCAAACTCATCGCCTCCCAATCCCTCCCTCTTACCACTTCCAGGTTAATCATCCTAGAGTACTGATTTGTTATGATACCTCCTCTTCCTTCCACCCTCAGCACCAAAAGAGTAGATACTCCCTAACACTCAGAGCATCAAGGCCAAAATAAAGCTACAGCCATAAATTGGAAAGAAAATAGACAATCACAAAATAATGTTGCAGGCACAGGCTAACTAGTAGGTATTACAAGATGAGTAAGACATTTACTATCCTTGCATCTCTGGTGGGGTAGTGAGGGATAGTGACATCTAAGAGTTAACTCTAACACGTAATAAGGAGGGAGCAGGGAGTAATATTTGCAAAGGAAAAAAGGACTTTTTCTGAGACATGGAGGAACTTAGTTTTAGGAACACTTCTTGGGAAACAACATTTACTAATTTTGCCCTCAAAGAGATTACCATAGAGTTGGAGAACTATTGCTATACAAAACAATGTTTGACATTGGTTGAATTTAGAAGGGGTAGAGATTATTCTCCAGGGAAAGTTTCATGAGGGGGGTGAAGGTTCAGCTGAGCCTTGAAAATAAGAGACAATTAAAAGGCAGGCCTTGGAAGAGCATTTCAAGTGGAAAATGGTAGAAGTAGAAGCAGAAGCCCAAGTTGAACTGCAAACCCTGCACATAGTTATAAAAAGTAAACAAAACAGCTTGGTTGAAATGGAAGGATTATGTTCATAGATGCTTGGGATCTCAGAGTTGGAAGGGACTTAAAAGTAATTGAGTCAGTTCTCTCTCTCATACTGAGACTAGACAGATACACTGGAGCCAGACTCAGGATTTGCACTAAGGATGAACTGAGAACCTTTCTTCCTCCTAAATACCAGTTCATTTAACAAAGCCCCAGATTCAGCGATCCTAGCACCACATTTCTGGTTTTCATCAGAACATTTTCCTCTCAAGCATTGCAATTAGGAATGTGCATGAGATATTTGTCTTTTCGAAATAATTCAGTGGTCTTCTGAAAGATGTACTGTTATTTTCTAATGTGCCATAAAAAACCCAAACTTGGAATCAGAAATACAAACAGGAAGCATTAGCTTCAGGCAAAAAGGCAACAATTCTGATTTTTTGGCAAAATTATAAAAAGGATGAAGTGGACTGGGAATCATGAAATATTGGAATTTCCCTTTGGATAGGGTTTCACTGGCTAGCCGTTAGTCACGAAATCACTTCTAATCAATTTAAGGATTATTTTCACTTATGTGCTCTCCCTAAATTCCCTCTATTGCATTTATTTTTAGAACATCCATTTCCTGGCAGTCTGCTAAATCCTCTCCTCATTCACCATTGCTCTCCTCTATCCTTCACTGTTATAATCTATTGCATTGCAATATCTAAATATGAATTATGAACTGAAATAAATGAAGTAACAATAAACTATGTTTAAGCAGTTATAGGTACTTTACAATATGTTTCAGCCACTTCTTTCAAAAACATATGGTATGAGTCAAAGCAAGTTCCAAATAGTTCCATAGGTTTTTACGTCATGTGTAGGATTGCACTAGATAATCTTAGCACGAAAATGTGATCCACTTGGGGGAAAAGGGATTAATCCATCTGCATTAGTACTCAAGAGGTATAGAAAACTTTTCTTTCACAATTCTAGACCCAAATTCATGTGCCAGATAAGTTGTCATATAAATCGACCAGACAGAAAAGCACATATGGAAATGCCTATTAGCAATCCTCATTATTATCAGAAATGACACATTTCCACCAAGCCTGAGGCACACGTAAAACGTGTTTGTCATCTCTTTCATTTTTAAAATTTTGTTTCATTCTTTTTACAGAATCATAAAGCTCTGCTAGCAAGGGATTGGGTGGGAAACAGGCATGTCCCCCCTCATAAAATCAACTAAGGCTCTCTGTAACCACACAGACACCTATCAACACGTATCTCAGGCAGAGAAGGCAGTTTTGATGTTGAGAATCTCAACTGCACATTTGATGTTGAGAATCTCAACTGCATGAGGAATTTGCTGTCTGCCCAAACAACTGATCCAGCCCAAGAAGAAGGTCCTGCCCTGCCAGAAGTTCAAGTACTATACTCAGTGATGTCAGACAAGTGTCATGATAGCATCAAAGAACAGGCAGGGGCATAGGCACAGCCCTAGAGACTTTCTTTCCTTCAATGTGGGTGGACTTAAAAAAAAAAAAAAAAAGAAGA
>JAQZBX010013704.1:7308-29765 GCA_029593785.1 Cabassous unicinctus
TTGTAGGATGTTTAGCAGCATCCGTGGTATCTACCCACTAAATGCCAGTAATAATACACCCCTGCCTCCAGTTGTGACAAACAAAAATGCCTCCAAGGATTGCAAAATTGTCCCTGCTTGAGAACCACTGTTCTAGTAGGGTATGATAGAGGTTGTGAGTGGTTAAAATCAAGGGAAAGACAAGATCACCAGAGGAGAAAAGGTCAAGGAAATGGGTAGCAGAATTGAGGGGCCAAGGAACTGGAAGAATCATTTATGAGTATAATGCAATTGCCAAGAATTAAGACAGGAGTAGTGCTAGACAGAATGACAATGAGCAGGAGCCACAACAGCAAACATCAGTAGATGATAATTAAGAGGAGTAGGTGATATCATGTGATGACAAGACTCAAAGCTGATTGTACACGAGCTTGACAATAATGTTGAAGCTGGTACTAGAACTTAGGCTCCTTTCCTAGGGCGTTTTATTTTATTTATTTATTTATTTATTTATTGGTATTTCAGAGTGTTTTATTTTAGCCATTCTGGTAGCTTTGTGATCATTTTCCTTGTTGGTTTCATTTTGCATTTCCTTGATGACAAAGGAGGGTAAGAACATTAACACATATTTACTGGCCATTCGATTTCCTTTTATGAAGAGGTGTTGAGACGCTTTGCCTATTTTTTTAATTGTTTCTCTTTCTCTTACTGATTTGAAGAATTTGTTAATGCATATTTCTCTTACTGATTTCAAGAAGTATGAATGTATTCTGGGCACTCATTTTTCATGATAATTGTTAAAAATATCCTTCCCACCCCACAGTTTGTCAGTTCACTTTCTTGGAGAGTGTTTGGCCGAACAGAGCTTCTTAGTTTCCTTTTTTTTTTTTTTTTCTTTTTCTTAGTTTCATTATAGTTTAATTCATCAGTCTTTCCTTTAGGGTTAGCGCTTTTGGGGTCTTATTTAAGAAATCCTTCCCTACCCCAAGAATATAGATATTGTTCTACATTCTCTTCCAAAAGATTTATAGTTCTGCATTTCCATTCAGGTCCATGGTTCCAGAATTTGATATAAAAGTATCTTGAACTTCTCTGACCAGTTATAATGGGGCCCGTAGCATTATGGGTTTCTCACTCAGAGGAGACTACTGGTGCTTGAGTCAGGGCCCAACCATTCAATAGCTATGTGGCCCTGAGAACTTGCTTAACTTCTCTGAGCCTCTGTTACCCCAACTCTATTAGTACTTACCTTGCAGGGTTTTGTAAGAATTAAATGAATTGATAAATGTAAAAGTATTAGAAAGAAAGAACACCTGGCAACACCAAATGTTTTATAAGTCTTCGCTATTTCTTTTTTCTGCCCTGACAGTTCCTGCCCAGCTCACTCAGACCCCGTGATCAGCTTGTCCCACCTCCTAACAACAGCACAGAGAAACAGGACCCCGCGAGGCTCTGTGCTGTTGTGATAAATATTCTGCCTGAAGAGTTTCTTCTTAATGTATGATTTTCTGCATGTGTCAATATTTATGTGCTTCACTTGCCATCTGCAGGTGCCTCAGCCTCCTACCAAGAGGACATGTCTAGGTCTGCAGACTTTAAGATCAGAGAGATGTGAAATTCAACTCTCCCTTGGGCATTTTAAAAATGTCTAGAAGGTGGGCAGACACCTCCACATGATTTTATATTCAATTAAATTAGACTCACAGAGTCAAAAACAGGGGTTGGTCAAAAACAATTGGCACCATTTCTGACTGCCATATATAACAAACAGCTGAAGGCACATATTTTTGGCTGAATACCATACTAAAAATAGGATGCAGCATCTTGATTTCAAAAAAAAACCTCTCTGGCCTGTAAAAGTGTAATACTGCCTTAAATTAGAAAATGACATCTTTTACTAAATGAATGTATTTTTCTGTTTGCCACAGAGAGCAGCCATGACCAAAATTTCCCTTAGATAACCAATCACCTTTATCTTCACAGTCTAACCATGAATGAGGACAAAAAAGACCTCAATATTAAATGTACTGATTGCAGCGTTCTCCAACTGTGTGTCACCTGCTCCTCTTACTGCCGCCTGGAAAAACATTATCTCATCAGATTGCAAGCAGATTTAGAACAAATGCCCAATTTTCATCCCCACCTCCTAAAAGCATAGTTACAAGGGAAGTGCTTATTGAAATTAATAGATGTGTCCTTTTATAGGAGAAGCAGCTTCAAGAAAGGAAATTCAGACTGTAATTTATTAAGTTTTCCCAAATTGTACTGTTCCACAATAATACAATAATTAAGTGTTTAGGCCACAAGGAAGCTAGGCTCATTGAACCCTCCACAAGTTCAGTGAACCTCCACAAACCCATGTGCAGAATTCTACCTCATGATAATTATACTGAATTTGAATTTTATAATGAATAATCATGAGTCATAAAAGATGCTGTCAAGGAAACATATGATGCTAACATCCAAATCCTGTTCAACTTTACAAATGACCAAATACAGGACTTAAAGCTCACATAAAAACAAAAGTGAAATCCTCTCATTTCAAGTCTCAAAATAGATACCTGTCTGGACTCATTAGTGGTATAATTACTAGACTTTTACATGGTACTATTATGATGACTAAGGTATTTTCATGCATTGTTTCTAAAACAGTTGCTTTCCTAATAGGTAGAAAAGACAAGGAGAGCTTTAGAGTAAAGAATCAAGATTTAAATCTCAGTTTTGCCACATATTAGCCATGTTACTTTAACCTATATGATTTCACTTAATCGTCTATTAAATGGAGATAATATTAACTTAATAGTCACTGTGAAAAATAAATTCCTGAAACTATGAATAGCATAGCTCTGACACAAAGTAGTCATTTAATAAATGAATGCTAGTCCCCTTATCCTGTTATTAATTAAAAACAAAACAAGCCTCAGAGAATGGGAATAAGATAACCTTATAGTTAGGTCTCCCTTTTTAAAAAAATCAACAAAAATATTCTGTTTTTGTTAAAAATAGAACATAAAATTGGGTTTATGGCTATTTTAATCTTTGTTTGTAATTATAATACAAATGAACACAAAGAACAGGCACCTACCTTCCAAGCTTTCTTGTTCATCTGAAGTATAAGCATCCATTTGACTTTGTTCCCGTAAGAAACGAATAACTGCATAAACCAGGTGCTTGATAGATGACATTTTATAAGTTTAAACACTTTTCCCTTGTAAGAAAAATGAAAACACTGAACTAAGTTAGTTTAAAGAATGTCATAAAAGTTATAAAATACAAAGGTTATAAACAACAGGGGTAATAAATTACATTTAAAGTTTAAAAACATCTGTATCACCTTCTCTCTCGTTTTAAAGAGGACACTATTGCTATGCTAACTTATTACATATTTTAATTTCTACCAATATTAGATGTTAAATCTTGCATAAGTATTCCCAAAAATTGTACAAAATAAGCTAATTCTCTCACTGAACATCTCAGTATATATTAACAATATATAGATACTGATTCAAATATAAATATAGATATTCCCAAAAGGTCTCAGTATTAAGTTGAAGGAGATTTCATACTGCTGACTCAGAAGCTGATCCCCACCGGGCATCTTCCTCTATTTCATGAGATTTTTTTTTTTTTTATGTGCATAATTTACACCCATCTACTTTTGTAGGCTGGGACAGTTATTTGATGAAAATATATTGGTGAAGGGTTGTGCAACTGCTGAGTGTCATTCTTAATAGAAACGACATTTCTATTTAATCAATAGACGTGTCATGAAATCATGTGTAAGTCGATGGACACTACAACCCGACCACTGCTCCCTGCAGCAATTGTGCTCTCGTGGACAGGCTGGAAGCTCCGGGTCAGGTTCATTCATTTGGAATACTATCGCATCCAAACAGTGGCGCAGGGCCAGCCAGCATTAATGGCTTATTTCCACTAAATCACAACATCCATCTGCTCCCCAGGTTCCCTAATTCAAAGGCAGGGTGTGGTACCCTCCTCTAGGATGTTTATTATTTGTGTACTTATTTTAAAGGCAAGTCCAGCCACTAGGCCATGGGGTTGCAATTAGTAAATAAGGCCCCACGGCAGAAGGAGAAAAACAAAACCGGGGGGAAAAAAGGCGGGGGTGGGTGACGGGGAGGATGCAAAGCGGAAAGGAGATGTCCAACCTCCTCCGGGCTTCTTCTTCTCCCCAGAGCACATTAACCTCCCTCTCCCTCCCCTCAACACCCGGGCCTCCTCTCGGCCCCGTCAGGGTTTGCAGCCAGGTGCGCGGTGCAGGCCTTCGGCTGGGGCGACGAAAGACGCACCCTTCCCGGGCAGAAGCCCCTTACCAGGAAAAGAAAGCGAGACGGCCGCACCAGGCCCCCAAGCGTCGTAGGCCGGTCCTCCGGACCCCTCGTCCTCGAGCGTGAGCCTTGCTCCCGAGTCGCAGCGCGGGCAGAAGCCCAAACTTCCCCCCCTCCCAAGCCGAGGACGCCCCCCGCCCACCCAGCAAAGCGCCTGGCTCCCGACGCCTGAGTCTGCCCAGAACCGCCCCTGGGGCGGTGCAGGACGCGCGGGGAGGGGCCGACACCGAGCGGGGCGCGGGGCGGGGCGCGGGGCGGGGCGCGGGGCGGGGCGCGGGGCGGGACTGAAGTGGGCGCTGGCGTGGAGCTGCCGCACGTGGGAGGGCGCGGGCTGGGCTGGGGCTGGCGCTGGCGGGTGTCGCCGTTGCTGCCGCTGTTGCTTCCTCCACAAGGCCGCTTCGCTGCCTCCCCGGCGCCCTACTGCGCCACCCGCCTCTACCTCCCCCAAACCGAAGGATAAGGCGCCCGCCGCCGCCACCGGCCTCTCGGCGCTCCCATGATCGCCCGGTGCCTTTCGGCTGTGCGAGTCCTCCACAGGTACCTCCCGTGCGCGGGTTAACCTTGACCGTGGGCAGGGCAAGGTGTTCTGCCCCGGCCGTGTCGCGGCCCACCCTTTCCCGACGTTCCTGGGACTGTCCCTCCCGCAGCTCGCAAGGTCGATTCCTAAGGGGCACCAGGCGCCAAAACCCTAGGGCCACCTCTCCCACCTCCGCTTCCTGGGGAGGGCATCCATTCCCCTTTGTTTGGCACTGACTCACCAGCACTTAACGCGACCGACCATAAGCCCTGCTCAAAATGAATGCAGAGAGGTGGTTCGGATAAGAAAATCCTTTGACTTAAGCCCGCACCCAGAAGTGCAGGCCTGCCATTAAAAGTGCCGCAGGTGTAGACTCGGGAAGAACAATTCTCAATGGCCCCTCGCGCTCACGTTTGCATAGCAATCCTTTAACATCCAGCCAAGATGAAACCCCTTTGGTTTTGCTGCTTTTCTCCCGTTCATTCTTTCTAATTTACTTTTTGTTTTCATTCCTGTAAAACACTCTGGCTCTTGCAGAGGCAAATTGACTTCCCCCAAATGGAAAAAAAAATTATTGCTTGGACACGGTTTTGGGTAGCCCTCAGCTGCTGTTTTGGATCGCTTCTAGCTTCCTAACCACACCCCTCTGCAATAGACCAGTAGCAAGATGCTGAAAGAATTAAATTCTTTGCACGGTTGCGCTGGATGGAGTAGTGTTCAGAAACAATACCCACACCACCCCCATTTCCTAATCTAGCCCCGAGCTATAAGTCCAAATGGAGAGCCAACAGAAAAAAAAAAAAAAGGAAATGCGGGTACCTTCCTAGATACCTATAATAAAACTACTTTGGAACATATGAGCATTTAAGCTTTTTACAGTTTCCTGTTATACGTTGCCCCTTATCTTGTGTGGAGCTTTGCTCAACCCTTATAGTCACGGTGCATCCAGGGAGCAATAGTAGTTATAAAAAGTTAATGTGATGATTTTAACCATATTTCAGAGTGCCCTCTTTTTTTGCTGCTCTCCGGGCTGCATGTGTTATAGCTATCAAATGAAGCCATACTAGCAAAGAAGGAAATCTTTACATGACTCAGGTGTTAAAAGCGAATAAATCTTTGTATAAGGCAGTAGTTCTCAAACTTTTTAATCTTGGAATGCCTTTACCTCTTAAAAATTACTGAGCCTCTAAGAACTTCTGTTTATATGGGTTATATCTCTCCCATATTAGAAATTTTAAATGGCAAAATTTTAAAGTATTTATTTTAAAATAATAATAAACCCATTGGCATGCATAAATAACATTTTTATTGAAAAATAACTATTGTCCAACTTCCCCCCCATAAAAAATGTGAAAAGAGTGTTATTGTTCTGCATTTTTGCAAAGCTAATGTGTGACTTAATAGAAGATAGCTGGATTCTTATACTTCCGCATTTAGTATGTTACACTATGTAGTTTTGTTTTGTAATGTAGTTGGAAAAGAGAGGAGTACTTTAAAATGCTTTTTAAATAATAAGAGATGTTCTTTGAGATCACACCAAAGTCTAAGTGGTCGTTTTTTATAGATCAGTTGCAACATGAAATCTGAAACCATATCAATGTACTTTTCTTACTCTGTTACATTAAAATCTATTGATCTAGCTTACACTTCGAATTAATCTTTTACCATGCATGATTTTGTAACATCAAACATTGGTCATTTGGGAAATAGTGGTTCACGTGTTACGCACATCTTTCTAATGTTGAAACATTTTACTAGAATCAAACAACCACATTCATTTATATCAACCATCTCATCAGAAAACTCTTCAAGTATTGGGATGCTTTCAAGCTCACCATGGCAGATATAATCTTTCAAAATTCGAATTTTTGCTTGAAAGCTAGAATTTTATCCTTGGCAACAAATACTATCAATTGTTTTCCTTGAAGTGATAAGTTTAGTTTGCTACATTTTTATGAGAATTTCTGCAAAATAACTAAGTCTGAATAACCAGTCAATCATTTTTCAAAGTGAAAATGGTTTCCATGAAAAAAGAGCAGCTATTTCTGTTCAATTTAATCAATTGCACAAATGCTTTTCCTGTGGACAACACCACACATATGTATCAAGGGTTGATATTTAATAGAAATATTTATTTTTGTTTTTTCATCAAGGACATTCTAAAGTAAAATTAGCTTTATTTTTATTGTGAGTACATGGCAGTAAAGAATACGATGACTACTAATTAGTACAACTTGGTGCCACTGCTTGATCTGTGTTCAGGTGCTAGCAGTTTAATCCACCATTGCTTTTTCACCATCAGTGCAAATATCAACAAAGTGAAAAAGGTAAATAATGTCTTAGTATTAATATGAAAATATTTTTAACCTCGCAGACTCCTTGAGAGGGCCTCAAGGATACCCCAGCCAACCTCACCGCCAGGGTCTGTGGACCATACTTTGAGAACCGGTGACATGTAGTATCCAGATTCTGTGCTTATGCATGGAAGGAAAGAAATGTATTTTAAAAACCATACAGTTAACTGCTTTAAAAAAAAATACTGTTGATTGTTAGCTTGTTAGAAGCTGGCAATTTACCATAAATATATGTTATTTAAGGGCATATATTGTAGTTAATCATCATGTACAATTGTCCTTAACCTAGGGCTCTAACAAAAGACTTAATCACAGAATCTGATGTTTGTTTCACAATCTGTATTCTCCTAAAGGAGTTGATACTAAACAACATAGAGGGCCTTCTGTATGCTCCTGAACTGGTGGTGGTAGAAACTTTTTTCCTGTTTCCATTGATACCTGGGAGTTCATTTTGGTGTTAGAGCTGTAACTAGGCTTTTCCTTAATTAACTTATGGCTTTCCATGAGTTTTACTAATTTACATATCATCTGTGGCTGCTTTTGCACTACAATGACCAAGTATGGCTTACAAAGCTAAAAAATATTTACTATCTGGTTCTTTACGGGAAAAATTTACTAAGATAGCCTTAAATAACAAGGGACAAGTTACTGAGCCTATTTACATGTGGGTTTCATGCAATCATATAAACAGTAATTTGCAGAGTTGATTAATATGTTAGAAACCACTATCAAGGAGGACCTAGTTCTCTTATTCAATTAAAAAAAAACAGATTAGTTTTAAAAATTATAACAGCAATGCATAGAAAACTTGGGAAATACTGACATGCAAAAGAAAATATTAAAAATATAGGAATATACACAATCTTCCCACTTTTAACAGCTTCAAAATCTCTTCTAAGTGTAGATTTTTTTTTTACAAAAATGAGATTATACCATACTTACCATATTATAATTTTTATCATGTAATATAAACATCTTTCCATAATATAAATATCTTCAATAGAGACCATTTGGCAATATATGATGGTTTAATTAATCCCCACTGTTAGAGATGTCAACTGTTTCCAACTCCTTACTATGAGAAACAGTGCTTTGGTAAACATTCTTGTTCCTAAGTCTTTTTCCAAATCCTTCCTTATTTCATTAGGATGAGTTACCAGAAATGGAATTTGTACATCAAAGGGCCTGCACATCTTTCAGGCCTTTGGTACATACTATCATATTCTCTTCTAAAAAGTTTCTCCCGAATTATACTCCTATCAGTAGAGATCTAAATGCTTGTTTCCTATACCCTTACTAACACTGAGCATTTTAATATTTTTATCCTTAAAATTTGATAAGTGGAAACTCGTTATAATTTGCATTTATTTACATTTTTGAGGGTTTATCCAGTGAGTAAACTTACTAAACAAAAATTCGGAGCTTATAGTCTAGAGACCAAAGAAAGGTTGTTTACTCTCTGATATGAGAATTTCTTCAAATGGAAAGTCTTAGAAAGCCAGACTAATTAAATTATAATTATTCAAAACTTTAACAGTCTTTGTATATGACTGCTAATTAAATAAAATTGAGATTATCCCCCCAAGTGAAAAAGGGATAGCCACCAAAAATTAAGGGGAATTGTACTAGGGGAAAAAAAAGTTTAATAAAGTAGGGTTTTAAGTTACAAATGTCAAAGGCTAGGCTGAGAATATGTATAAAAATGGATACAAAAACAGTTGTAAAGGAAGCTTTTAGTTATTCTTTATGCCTGGTTTTGGTCATAAATATCCTGGTACTTTCTCAAACATTATCACCTCTGGTTAAAATAAGGCACAGAACTTCTGTCTGAAGAAACAGCTAGATTATAGATAGGAAGAACCAAGGAAATTGATATCTATTGAGTGCATATGCGTACACCAAGCTCTGGATTAGAAAGAGCATGTAATTTATATACTATACTGTACTAGACTTTATTATACTGGTCAGGAGCCATCTTGCCTGAGTTTGAATACTGACTTTGCCGTTGATTAGCTCTGTGATCTCAGGCAAAGTTACTTTACTTCTCTTTGTCTGTTTCCTCACCAACAAATTTAGGATTGATTGGCTGATTTCTTCATTCATCATATATTTGTAGAGGGTCTATTATGTGCCAAACAATATTCTATGTCTGGGGATACAGCAATGAACAAAACAAAACTCTCTGCATCCGTGGAGCTTTCATTCTAGTGGAAGAGACAACTAGATAACATATATAGTGTGTTAGATGGGAAAATGTGCTAAAGACGCAAAAGTAAAGCAGGAAAAGGGGATGCTTAGTATTGGGGAGTGAGGTGGAATTTTAGCTGGAGTTGACAAATGGGAACACTGAGAAGGTGATATTTAAATAAAGAGGGAATGTGCCTTGTGGATACCTGGGAGGACAGCATTCCAAGTAGGGGAAACAGCAAATGCCAAGGCTCTGAAAGCAGGAGCATGCCTAGTGTGTCTGAAAATGTGTAGAGATCATTGTGGGTAGAATGGAATAGATGTCAGAGAGGTGAGTTGGAGATGAGATCAGAAGGGTGAAAATTGTACTAACCTTTTAAGATTGAAAGATAAATATAGAGTGCTTTGAACATTGTCTGGCTATATCTGTTACTACTGTTGTGATAATGCTGTTTAACAAAACTTCAGTGGTATGCAACAATAAATGTTTATTTTTGTCCACAAATCTAATGTCTAGGCAGTTTTTCTGGTCTTGACTGGCTCATTCATGCACCTGCAGTCTGCTGTGGGTTGTGTTTGCTGATGTTGGCTGGGCTTTCTTACATGTTTGGAAATCTAGGATGGACAGGGCTGGGGCCACTTGGCTCTCTGTCACGTGATCTCTCATCCTCTAGGAGGCTAACTCTGGCTCCATCTCATGGCAGTGGTATGGTTCCATGAAAGAGAGTGGAAGTGTTTAAGGCCTTTTGAGTCCTAGGCTTGGAACTGGAACACCATCAATTCGGCCACATTCTGTTGGCCAAAGCAAGTCTCAAGGCCAGCCCAGATTCACGAAATGAAGAAATAGCCTCTTCACTTTTTTTTTTAGGAGTCACCAGGCATTGAACCCAGGACCTTGTACATGGGAAGCAGGTGCTCAACCACTGAGCTACATTCGCTCCCCAACTCTTCTTGATAGAGGAGCAGCAAACTCACATTTTAAGGCATGTGCGAATATTCTCATTGTCCTGATTTTGTGACAATCAGGGTAGGCTAAACATTCGCTATATTAGAAACCATGCATGTGTCCCCAGACCTAGTTTTTCTCCCTAGGTCTGGTTTTTAGAATGCTGGTGATAAATTAAGCCTGGTTTATTATATGCCCATCCTGTATGGGAAAAGACTGTAACTTTGGGTATCTTTGGTCAGCCTTAAGAGATATAGCAGGGGGAACGGATGTGGCTCGGGTGATTGGGCATCATTCTCCCATATGGAGGGACCTGGGTTCAACCCCTGGGACCTCCCAGTAAAAATTTTTTTAAAAATGTAGAAGGCACGTGGGCCACTAGGCCCCATGCACGGGTGCGCCGCCAGGCCCCACAAGCAGGTGAGCCATCAGGCCCCATCTGCAGGTGAGCCACCAGGCCCTGCGAGAGGGTGAACCGTCAGGCTCTGTCCACGGTTGAGCTGCCAGGCCCTGCGAGGTGGTGAGCTGCCAGGCCCTGCAATCAGTTGTGCCGCCAGGCCCTGAGAGCAGGTGAGCTGCTCGGCCCCGTGTGTGGGTGCGCCACCAGGCCCCACAAGCTGGTGAACCATCAGGCCCCACCTGCAGGTGAGCCACCAGGCCCTGCGAGCGGGTGAGCTCTCCATCCACGGGTGAGCCGCCAGGCCCTGCGAGCGGGTGATCCGCTAGGCCCTGTGTGTGGGTGTGCCACCAGGCCCCGCAAGCGGGTGAGCCTTCAGGCCCTGCAAGCCACGCAGCAAGATTATGACATAACAGGAGAGTGACACAAGAGAGAGCCAGGACGAGATGCACCAAAAAACCAGGAACTAAGGTGGCGCAGGTGGTAGTAGGACGCCTCTCTTCCACATCGGAGGTTCCAAGGATCGAATCCCAGTGAAGACAGGAGGAGAAGGATGAGGAGAGAGGGCAGGAAATGGACACAGAGAGTTGCTCAGCAAATGGACACAGAAACAGCAAAAACAGGGGGGTGGGGGGTGGTAAAAATGGATAAAAGTAAATAAATAAATCCTTAAAAAAATATATAGGGGAGGAAGATTCGGACTATAGTTAGTAGTAATATTTTGACAATGCTCTTTCATGATTCAACAAATGTTTCACAACAATGCAGGGTGTTTGTGAGGGGGTGATGTGTGGGAGCCCTGTATGATGTTAGGCATGTTTGTTTTATAAATTCATGATGTTTACTGAACACTTATAGTTTATGTATGTTCATGTATGAATATACTTCCATAAATTGTTTAAAACAAAAAAAAAAGGCATGGATACATATATGTGTAGGTGGAGAATTGAGGCCATTTAAGGAATCAGTCTATCACAATGGCACATAATAAAAGCTCAATAAATATTAACTATTATTTTGAATTTTATAGCTTGCCCAGTTTTATTTGGGCGAGTTTCAAGTTGGGCTTATTGATTTATAAGTGCCCACATAGATGTTGCACTTTATTTTTTTCCCAGTGTTTTAGTCCTTAAACTTTGTGGTTGTTGCTTTTTGCTTCTATTTTGTTACCATAAAGAAATATAAATTTTTGACATAATCAGGCATATATCAGTCTTTTCCTTTATGACTTCTGCCTTTGGTTTCATGTCTAGAAAGTCCTTCCCCACCTCAAAATTATAAATTTTAAAAATCACCTGTATTTCTTCTAGTACTTTTAGGTTTCATTTTTTACATTTAAGCCCTTTGTCTCTCAGGAAGACTAACAATTTGTTAAAAAGACTTCTAATTATTAAGTAAAACAAAGAGGAAATCAACACAAAAACTGTAAGAACTGCAAGGTTAAGTCCAGCTTACAAAATAGGGGTTTCTGATTTACCATAACTTACTTTGGAAGACCCTGTCCCATTCTGCCTATTCTGAGATTATCTACGCTACTGCCTGGCATTCAAAAGGGTGCCCTCTAATATCCGAGCTTCACTTTGCTGGTATCTTTGATACATAATCCTTTTCACGGTGAAGACCAAGAGGAAAATTATATTTCTGCCACACATCCTAGGCACAATTGTAGTGACTGGAATATCCACACCTTTCAGGTGAAGCCTACTTGCGACATGACATCCATACTATGAGGGCTACATACTTACTTAGATGAAATCATTCTACACTAAGATTTATGCATACATCTTTCAGATTCTCATTGAAATTATTTTCAAAAGTTCTTGTAGCCTTCTTTGCCAAGGTACAAACTAGAGAAACATGGATTCTTTCTTTAAAAGAGAAATGAATGGTATTAGATTCCAACTACCAATTGGATAGCTTCTTTTAGAGGTCTCGTATTCAGTCATTTTTTCATTTTACAACTATTTACCAATTACATATTATATTGTTTAATCTCAATATCAATTTGTCCTAAACTAAATGTACAACATTCCCCTATAAACTTCCTCTTCTGCCTTTGTTTTCTGTCCCAGTAAGTGTTACCATTTGCCAAAGTCAAAAGTCTGGGAACAATTCCTGGCTTCTTTATCTCCTTTATCATTTCCATCAACTACCTACTCATAAATCATCTTTAGATTCCTTCTTTTTACTCTGTTTCTGTGATATAAATCATCATATCCCAGCCTCAATTTTTGCTTCTCACTATTATATTCTCCTTATGAAAACAGAAATCTTTATGAAATGCAAATGTGACCTGTCATATTAGTTTAAAATTCTTTAGCTTGCCATTAACCTTAAGATAAAATAAAAACTCCTTAGTATGGTTTGTTTTTTAGGAGGGGTTCTTAATATGTTTTTCAAATCCCTATGTAGTCTGACCCCTACTTAGCTCTCCCAGCTTCCTCTCTCACTATGGGCCATTGAATTCTATGCTCCAGCCAGAGTTCATGTCCTCATCTGACCTTAAATTAACAAATACTGATCCCTTAATTTGGGACATTCTTGTCTTTCCTCACCTTTCCACAGCCTGGCTAACACTTATTCATTCATTGATTTTTAAAATTATGAAATAACATGCATAATAGTATAATTATAAATATAAAAAGAATGAGGAAAGGTATCTTTATACCTAAAAGGATATTTCTCATCGCTTTGAAGTCCCTGTATGCTCCTCTGCAACCATATCTCTTATCCTCACCCCAGAGATAACCCATGTCCTGAATTTTGTATTTATCCTCCTCTTCCTTTTCCTTATAATGTTAATACAAATGTATATATCTGTAAACAATATATGATTTAGTTTCACATGATAAGCTAGTTTCACATGACTGGTTCATTTTAACTGTTGTAAGACCTTTCACTGTGTAACTATTCCAAAATATACTATCCATTTTCTTATTAATATGTATTTGTTTAATCTCCATATATTTATGAATTTTCCCGTTTTTCATCCATTATTGATTTCCAGCTTCATTCTGTTTTTTTTTTTTTTTTAACAATTTATTGAAGTATATCATTCCTACATGAACATACATAAACTATAAGTGTTCAGTAAACATTGTGAACTTACAAAACAAACATGCATAACATCATACAGGGCTCCCACACATCACCCCCCCCACAAACACCCTGCGTTGTTGTGAAACATTTGCCAGCAAACCACGAAAGAGCATTGTCAAAGTATTACTACTAACTACAGTCCATATCTTACTCCCCTACACACTTTTTCTCAAGGATTTATTTATCTATTTATTTACTTTTATCCATTTTTACACCCCTCCCCTCCCATTTTTGTTGCCCCTGTGTCCATCCGCTGGGCAACTCTGTGTCCATTTCCTGCTCTCTCTTCTCCTCCTTCTCCTCCTGTCTTCACTCGGATTTGATCCTCGGAACCTCCAATGTGGGAGAGAGGCGTCCCACTGCCTGCACCATCCTAGTTCCTGGTTTTTCGGCGCGTTTTGTCTCTCCCTGTGTCGCTCTCCTGTTACGTCATCATGTTGCTGTGTGGCTCGTAGGGCCTAATGGCTAACCTGCGTGCAGGGCCTGGTGGCACACCCGCCCGTGGGGCCTGACGGCTCACCCACTTGCAGGGCCTGGGGGCTCACCCGCTCGTGGGGCCTGGGGGGCTTACCAGCGCATGAGGCCTAGTGGCCCACACGCCTTCTATATTTTTCTTTTTTTTTTAATTTTTACCCGGAGGTACCAGGGATTGGACCCAGGTCCCTCCATATGGGAGACGTACGCCCAATCACCCAAGCCACATGCACCCACCCGCTATATCTCTTAAGGTTGACCAAAGATACCCAGAATTACAGTCTTTTACCATACAGGAGATCATATAATAAACCAGGCTTAGTTTATCACCAGCATTCTAAAAACCAGACCTAGGGAGAAAAACTAGGTCTGGGGACACATGCATGGTTTCTAATATAGCGAATGTTTAGCCTACCCTGATTATCACAAAATCAGGACAGCGAGAATATTTGCATTTCGTTCCGTTTTGATCAGAGAAAGTGTTTTGTATAATTTCAATCTTTTTAAATTTATTGAGTTTTTTCTTGTGACCCAATTTATGGTCTATCCTGGAGAAGGATCCATGAGCACTTGCAAAGAATGTATATCCTGCTGTTTTGGGGTGCAATGCTCTATAGATATGTTAGATCTAGTTCATTTATCATATTATTCAATTTCTGTTTATTTATCCTCTGCCCAGATGTCCTATCCAATACTGAGGGTGGTGTATTGAAGTCTCCAACACTGTTGCAGAGACATCTATTTCTCCCTTCAGTTTTGCCAGTGTGTGCCTCATGTATCTTGGGGCACCCACGTTAAGTGCATAAATATTTAGTTATTTCTTCTTAGTGACTTGCCCCTTTTATTAATATATAATGACCTTTTTCTTATTAATATTTGGATTATTTCCCGCTTTAAATGTTTGGATTGTTTCCAGCTTTTCTCTATTTTCTCCTGATACATATGTGCAAGATATAGGCCTAAGAGAAAAATTGCTGGGTTGTAGGATGAACCCATCTTCAACTTTATCAAGTAATGCCCAATTCTTCAGCAAAGTGGTTATAGTAATTTACCTCCCCTGCCCCACATAGTGCTCATGAATACTCATTTGTCCACCGTTATTGTCAATTCCTCTTGCTAAACCTTTTGCCAATCCAGTGGTTGTAAATGGAATCTCTTGGCTTTTATATGTGTTTCCCTGTTTACTAATCACTTTGAACATGTTTTCATGTCTATTTGCTATTTGCATTTTATGCCTGTTAGTGTCTTTTGCCTCTTTACTATTGGTTTATTTATCTTTTTTCGTAGTGAGGTTTAAGAATTATTTATATATTCTAGATACCTTTCATTTGTTTTTCATTTAGAAATATATTTATAGAGTGATCCTTGCCATCCACTGAGCTAAACTCAGGGGATATATCTGTGGACAAAACAGACGCTGTTCCTGCCCTCATGGATTCATAACCTCATTCTAGTCAGGGAGTCAGAGAGTAAACATATCTCTAAACCTGTTAGCTCGTGATAGGTACTGTCAATATCAGCGTAGCCTGTGCTGCTCAGGGTGAACTGACCTGACTCTTATTAAATTAGGTCTCCCTGGATACGACTGTAAGTACTTCCATAGCACATACATTTTTATGAATAGTATTTATCTTCCCCACTAGTTTACAAGTTCTTTGAGATCAGAAACCTATTTTTTTATAGCTCATCTCTGTATCTCCAGCACTTAGCATGGTGTATTTCACATAGCAGATGCTCAAAATATACATTTATTGAATGGATGGATGAAAAGATGTCATCAGTGATAATAACTGAAAATTTTATGTTCACTGCTAATATCTAAGGAGAATAGACCTAGATGTGGTATTTGGGAGGCAGAGGAGAAACCATATGTTGAAAATCATGAACTTTGTCATATTCTCTTGTGATCACTGGGAACATTCAAACAGTGGCTTGGTGCTTTGCACACCCAGTTGATGGTCTAGAGAGTGGTAATTTAATTAATAAATACTCTGGGAGCAAAGCTCCTTCTAAACATGTCAGTCTGGATATGGAAGAAATTAAAGGGGTGCCGATTTCTCAAGTACCAGATCAGAAGCAACCACAGCTGATGAAGAACAGAAGGCAAATTTCTCAAGGGAAGACCTGGAGTCAGACAAGGGTGAGGAAGCCAGGCTCTCTGGACTTGTATTACTTTTGAGTTACTTGGAACTGGCAGAACACATGTCATTAAGCAGGGTGTAATCTTGAAAGAGGCTGAAATACTTGTTGGTCAGACAAGAATGTAATGCCATGCAGCTTGGTCTACCTGGTGGAAAAAGTGTCCAGGAGAACTAGAAGAAACCATAATGGGAAATCATATCCTGGAACACGTCTTGCGTGTTATGTTAGGTCTAGCACTTTGTGGTCTAAGTGTTGTATTCTCATACCTGCACAGAAATAGCTGAAGAAAAGTAAGCATATGGAAAATGTGCTTGGAATGGCAAAAAGATCCCAAGGTTACTCGGTAAGGTGTATAACTGTTCATTAATGACATTAAACTGTTCATTTAATGACACTGAAAAATTGTAAAGTTACAGAAATGGTGGGTAGTAGAATGTGGCTGATTGAAACCTGTATATAACCTCCAAATCTTCATTAACTCATGCCACAAACAAAACTGACTTAAGTAGTTATATGCAAGGGGGGATACTAAATAGCATGATGATAGGTGTTTAAAGCAAACTTAGGTCCTATTTTCAGGGTACTTGTGGTGGTATTTGCTAGTTGGAATTTATTTTCTCCTCCCCTCTTTACCAAAAATAATTTGTGATTGATTATAAAAATATATATTAAGATTTTAAAAAGAAAGATGTAGAAGGAAAAGAATAATAGACAAAAAAAATAAAGGGAATATTAAGGTCAGCCTAGTTGCTGTAATTGGGTCCAGAATTTTACTGTGAGCTTCCTGGCAGTGAGGGCAAGGGAAAACATGGTTACGAGTTATTAGGAACAAAGTTTTTCATGGTACTGTTTATTGTATAGATTAATTGTATATGGGAAATTGTGCTATGTAATGAATAACAGCCTCAAGAATACTTACATAGTAAATGCAGAAATAGATTTCATAGGACTATTTCTTATTTTGACCTCTCTTAAAAGGCCAAGATAATACATCCTAGTAAGGATAATAAGGCACTTACATAAATAATTACAATGCAAGCTAGAAGGTAATTAGTATTACAAAAAGTAATAGAGAAAATGACGTGGGAGTTCAGGGGAGGGAGAGATTACTTCCAAGAGAGAAAGGAGGGACACGGAAGTATTTTTTTTTTTTTTTTTTTTTTTTTTGATTTTGATGAGTTACTTTATTTCATTAGGGGGCCAGCAGAGAGGGCAGCCATTGTTCCTAATCCTTTCAAGTAAAAGTGACAGAGGGGTCTTAATGATGCAGTACCTCTCTTCTTATCTTCCTATTCTTTCACATTAGGCAGCAAAAATGAATTTGAAAAGTCACAAATTGATGTCTCTAACCCTGGCAGGAGTGATACCATGATCATGAAGCTTAACCATGGCACTTTGGATGTGCTGATCCCTGAGATTTCCCCAAATCTGGTAAGCTCAACTGCATAATTTATGGTAGTGGGGGACTGCACTGTTGCTCTCCCCATAATTCTTGCTAATTCCACTCAGAAATCTATCCAAGACAAATGAAATCATGTCCATGCAATGATTCCTGGGGCAAATTCATGGCAGCAAAAACTCGCTGCACTCCTGGGTCCTGGCGAGTCCTCGCAGCCGGAACAAGCGCACCAGGTCAGCGTAGCTGGCTCCAAAACACCCCGTGGACCAAGGAAGTATTTTTGTGTTAGAACTGGGCCATGAAGGATGGTAGGATTTGGACCTGTAAAGATAAGGCAGAAGGTGTTCTCTTCCCCCCAGACTATTTACCAGAGCTTAGAAATGGTCACAGTAAATAAGTTGAGTGCCCAAGGCAAAGATGTTAAAGTTAATGAAATAGTTCCATGAAAGAAAATATGGTGTACTGCCAACCACATGGGCTTTGGTGACAGACCTGAGTTCAAATGCTTGTGTAAACTCACTAAACCTTGGTTTCTTCAACCCTAAACCAGATACAACATTAACTACCTCCCATGATTTTTTTAAACCTTGCAAGAACTAATGTTTATGAAAACACCTAGCACAGTGCTTGATACCAAATAGGTATGTAGTAAATCAGTTTCCTCTCTTAAATTCAAGGTTGAAAAAAGTAGTCCTAAGGATCTGGATAATTCATATAAAGCATGAGTAATCAACCCTTACATAATTAAGAACTGGCTGTAGGTGGATATTGAAAATCACAAATGCTTTACCAGTGACTGAAGTAAGGATAGAGATGACTTATTAATAAAATTTTCAAGTGACTCTCTAAGTAAAGGTGAAAATTAAAAGTTCCAGAAGGATTTCCACTCACTAGAGCACCAGTCTAATAAGGTGTTTGTGGTTTTTTGTTTGTTTGTTTGTTTGTTTTGAGGTACTAGGGCTGAGGATTGAACCCAGGACCTCATATGTGGGAAGCCAGTGCTCAATCACTGAGCCACATCGGCTCCCCTGAGTTGGTTTTTTCGTTTGTTTGCTTGTGGTTTTTGTTTTTGTTTTTGTTTTTAGGAGGCACCAAAACCAAACCTGGGACCTCTCATGTGGGTAGCAGGCACTCAACTGCTTAAGCTTCATCTGCTCCCCTAAGGAGATGTTTTTTTTTTTTCTATCTGTTTGCATGATCATCTTTTTGGTGCATCGCTTTGCCGCGCAGGGGCCCTGCACCTCCACGCTACGCAGGTCTGGGACACCTTTTTTCTTTTTTTTTTCTTTTTTGCCAGGAGGTCCCAGGGATCGAACCCGGGTCCTCCATATGGTAAATGGGAGCTCAATTGCTTGAGCCACAGCCACTTCCCCCTAAGGTGATTCTTTTTCATTCATATCTACACAAAGCAGAAACGTGGTCATCATCTTAGGCTCCCCCATCTTCCCACTCTCACCCCACCAAGTCATGTTGGGGCTACTGTAGAAATTATACATGACATAGAATCAAGCTAGATGACCTCCAGTTCTGAAATTATATTATTCTGTTGGTAACCAGCAGCTTAGTTTATACAAAATAAGATTTTTAAGTTGGAAGAGGCAATTTATTTAATAGTTAAGATTCCAGGTTCTAGAATGAGAGTTCCTTGTTCACATCCCAGATCTGCCGCTTACTAGCTGTGTGACTTTGGGATGAGAAACAAAATCTTTCTCTGCTTCAGTCTCTTCATCTGTAGAATGCATGGAAAACACTCTATAAGTAAGTGAATGACCCTTTAGGTGTGATCATGCTTTTTATCTGGTTTCTATATGGCTTACAAACCTAATGGTAATGGTTCATCTTTGTTAAGAAAAAAAATTTTTAAAGGCTGTCTTTTACTGTCTAGAAAATTTGCTTTCTTGCTTTAAGAATAGCCTTTTGGTATATGGAAGATCAAAGAATTTGAAATCATTTTTAGCATCCTGAGGTAAAATTAGCTAAGTATCTGCATATACATAGGAATTACCAGGTGTCATTGTTTTCCTTTATGTAGACTATTGATAGCAAACTCACATAATCCTAAATTACTAACAGTTGGTGTGACTTTTGGGCGTTGCAGTGCCAGACCAACAGGAGACTCTGGGGACATGGGATGGCTCAGGACTGTGCCACATAAGCCAGGACCTCTTATTATGTCCCTGCATGTCCCTTAACAAGGACAGGAGAGGATAAAGAAAAGTAGTATGCACTGATAATGTTAGGTTAATAGCTGTGGGCAATTTGAAGAGCATGTGATAGTGTGATTGGCAATATACTGTTGAATATCATTAATTCTGGAGCAAGGACTACCTGGGTTTCTAGCTATTTCTAACTCTGTGACCTTGGGTGAGTTATTTAACCTCTCTGTGCCTCAGTTTCATCAGCCCTGAAAATGGGGATAATAATAGGGTCTATGTCATAGAGTTGTTGGAAGGATTAAATGAGTTAGTATATGTAAAGCACTTAGAACAGTGCCTGCTACGTACATGTTTAACATTTATTATTGGTGGTGGTGGTGGTGGTGGTAGTAATGGTGGTGGTGGTGGTATTTGGCTTGGTCAAGCAGCAGCTAAAGAGGCTTACCAGGTAACTAGAAGAAGTAGCATGCAAACTGCCTGATAGCTTTGCTTAAAGTGGCCAACCTCAAGTTTATATACACTAGAAACTAGTATCACTTGAATCTTCTCCAACAGTCTCTTTCTAACATAACATTCACCATATCTGTAGTAAAGTAAAATGCTTAAGCCTGGGCCAATAATTAAGAGTTACTTCTGAATGTGGTTAAAACGGGAATTTTTAGGTTGTATGTATAGTATTAGAATAAAAAAAATTTTTTTAATATGGAACTGCACAACACTAATAGTGAATCTTAATTTAAACCATGGGCTATAGTTAATAGTACAATTATAGAAATGTGCTTTCATCAATTGTAACAATTGTACCACACCAATGCAAAGGTTGTATATGGAGGTCCTGTATTTTATGCTTGATTATTCTATAAATCAACTTGTCTAATTAAAAAGAAAAAAAAAGAATCCACCCTCCCACCCCCCCACCCCCCCAAAAAAAGAAGAGTTACTTGTGGCTTTACCTCACTGGACTTTATCATTAGAGTAAAGGATTTGAACTAGCTGCTTTCTATTGTAATTTATAATCTTCATTTACTGGTCAAGTATATTTATTCTTATCTGTGCTCTACTTCCTCTCTTGGAGTTAACTGCATTTATTGTCCCTTTTAGTACGCTGACCAATATGACTATGCTTTTAGACCATGTCTAAATTTAGACTGGCAACTAGAACTATGCACATGAATAGTTATTAAATACTTGGAAATTAGTGTAATGACCTTCCCCACGAATCCCATCACCAAGCTTTAAAATTATCTGTTCATGGCCAGTCTTTTTTGTTTGTTTGTTTGTTTGATTCCATTTATTTAATATGCAAATATAAATCAGTTTATAAAGATGAAATTAGTTTAGTAATGTAGGGTTGTGACAGGATAGATAGATTGCAAAGTGACTGTTTAATAGTCTGTAGTTTTTCTTTTTCCTTTTTTTAAATATTATTTTCAGGTCCCTCCAACAGAATTATTTTAAAGGTTGATTTTATTTATTTATCTCACCCTTCCTCATTGTTTTGTGCTTGCTGTCTGCTCTCTGTGTGTGCTTTTGTGTCTGCTTGTCTTCTCTTTAGGCAGCACCAGGAATCAATCCTGGGATGTTCCATTGTGGGAGAGAGGTGTTCATTCTCTTGTGCTACCTCAGCTTCCTGGTCTGTTGTGTCTCTTATTGTCTTTCCTCTGTGTCTCTTTTTGTTGCAACATCTTGCTGTGTCAGCTCTCTGTGCAGGCCAGCACTCCATGTGGGCCAGCATGCTGCATTGGCCAGCTCACCACACAGAGCAGCCTGCCTTTCAACAGGAGGCCCTGGTGGCCAGTCTTTTTTTTTTTTTTTTAAAAGATTCATTTATTTATTTATTTATCCCCCCCCCCCCTTGCTGCTTGTGCTTGTTGTGTCCATTTGCTGTGTGTCTCCTCCGTGTCTGCTTGTCTTCCCCTTGCTGTGAGGTCCCGCTGCATCAGCCCCTCGCGCAGCGCGGGCCGGCCTGCTCTCACAAGGAGGCCCCGGGAAGCGAACCCAGGGCCTCCCGCATGGTAAACGGGGGCTCTATCGACTGAGCCACTCCTGCTTCCCGAGCCTTTTTTAATCTACCAATCATCAGTCTTTCTAGTATATAGCTCTAAAATATAAAGTTGTTTTTTTTTGTTTGTTTTGTTTTTTAAAAGGCAGACTGCCACATGCAGCGCCTCATCTGGATGTGTCTGGAGTCTTGGAAGCTTGACTACCCTACGTTCTCCTACAAAGGGACCTTCAGAGCTTGTTTGGAGGTTCTAGCAGGGGAACGTAGCTACTCGTATACCCTTGCCCGAAGAACGATCCTCCTCTAGCGGGGAAGATCGTCCTCTTCGACCAAGAGCGCAGCTTCGGGATACGCACATGGAGCGGTGAGGGAGGAAGGGACACCCACTAGCCAGCCAGATCAGCCGAATCAACCCTGGCGATCAATGGGGTGACAGATGTTGCAGCCAGATCGCCC